>QEWY01000319.1:196366-241312 GCA_006503575.1 Baylisascaris schroederi
AAACAAGAGACCCAACCGTTATCGAATAAAACCTCTCTAGAAAATTTCTTCACTCTTAAATCATTCTCTATTTAAATGTGGAAAGTGTCATTCTCAACGAGTTGCTACTTTGATGCATCTCTAAATAATTTCTAAGCGACTGTTATACTATAGAAAATCATTCTAGAGACGAATTCTTTTCCACTTACAATGAAACGTTTTTTACCGTTTTTTATAGGACGCACTTATTCGCTAATGTATAATAACACTCAGTATATAAAAATGTTTGATATGTCGATGTGAGTAACTCTAAGCATTTTATTTTTATCTCCACTTATTATATTCCCTTCGATAGAACAGCAGCGATTTCTGATGTTCCAATGATTTGAAAGCAGCTCTACTTCCTATTCCTGATGATCATCTTTATGTTCGACAGCAGCTGAAAGGAAGTCTTCTGTTCAATAAGGATCTTTTATGATTACCCAATAAACATCAAAAGAGGGTCTTTCAATTTCAGGAAGTATGGTAAATAAACAAATCGATAGTCATACTTTGCTAGACAATTATTTATTAATTAAGTATTTTCTTATAGTTATTATCATTTATTTGTGAGTTTAATTGAAGTAATATTCAAATTTGAGGTGTTGAAATCAATAAAATGAATAGGTGGTGTGAAAAGGAAGGCAACTAAAGCGAAGAAGCATTTAAAGCAACGAAAGACGGTGACTGAATAGCAAAGGTAGCGCAATAGATCTAATCGATATGCACGCATGCTGATCACTTCTGCAAGCAGTGCCACAATGGTGACGACCCGTAGCACATTTACCTGGGTGACGTGTTATCTACAATGCAATCGTCACAAATCATGAACGCATCTCACCTGTGGTAGAGGTAGATTTGGACAATCTGGAAGGGGTGGAGGCGAAGGGGTGATGTGGAAGAGAAGGAAGGACATGAATGGCTAACAGCTCCGTTCTGCGTTTCAAAGTGACCGCTTTTCCTCTCCTATCCCGTCAATACTTAGTAATATTCGACCCGGTGATCGAAAATTACTCGATCATCAATAGTAAGTGAATCGATATAATAAACAAAATAAATAAATGGGATGAAATTGCAGAACAAGAATATAGAGATGAAATATTTGTGAGGAAAAGGAAAATATTTAAGTCATTTTACTTCATCAAATTTATGAATGAACAATTATATCTTACGCTTACTCATACGCTTTTGTTCATTTGCACCTATAAAGTGCAATATGATGACGTCATTCCTGTGCATACAAAAAGATGCACCTATTTGTCTACGTTTCAACTCGGAAATCGATGCAGCTGGATGTAGGAAATTTGTCGGCTACAAACCATATCAGAAAGTGGGCCGCTATCAATTTTAAGTCCACCTATCAATTTCAGAAGAATTATAGACATTTGTAGATATTCGAGTGCGTCTAAAAGCTGATATAACGCATTTTAAGCCACTCATATCGCATTTTACAACCGATCAAGTAGGAAATAGAAATTTTTTTCTTGCAGATTTGTATCAGTGGACGAATCAATGAAAGATGAGTACACTATCGCAAACGTTTTATAATTTGTTGACAGGTCGTGAAACCGGCTGGACTGATAAATGGATTGCAAAATTGTTAGTGCCAGCTCTTTTGACAAATTTTTCAACTTGTTTTCACTCTAAATCGTTTTCATCGGAAATAATCTAACGCTTTTTTTCTCTTAGAAACAAAAAAAACATAAATATTCGCAAAATGTGATGGGAGAATCCTTTCGAGTGTTCCCATCGGCAGACAGTTTCCCAAACGAAAGTCAAAATAACCCAAAGGAGATTCTTTGAATCGTTTGCAACTTTAAAATTCTCTCTTTCTAAAGAAGTGAATGAACGGTGTCAAATGTATGCGAATAATGTTGAGTGTTCCATTCATTGCATTCGCATCGTCTATGCAACAATTTCGTTTAGCTGTGCAATGAAAACGTTTTCGGCAGCATCGTTGCATTGGCAATAAGCATAAAAGCAATCGGATGGATTGCAATTTTTGAAAAATGCCACTTAGCGCAATATATGTAAAAAGCGATTGCACTCAATGCTACACATTAACTTTCTACCTCTCTAAGCCGTTGATGCATCGATTAAAGCAAATACCATGAGAGGAAAGCTTGCAATATCATTGAAGCAGAAAAACGAATAGATATTATATATCTTATGAATATAGTAGAGATGGATTAATCCAACCAATATCATGAAGATTAAAACAAAGGGAAGAAAAATGTAACACCTGAAGCGATTTATTCTTGTTTAGACATTGAGCGAAATTTTTACTCACAAAAGTTGAGTATGTAGGGAAAAAGGAAACGAGAATCGCTTACTAAAAGATCATCGATCATACCAACATATCACTAATACCGTATGTTAATGTTGATATAGAAACAGTGGAGGAATACTTAGTGGCGATTATTGCAAGAAAAGGTTTGAAATGAAATTTCTCGTTTATCGTTCAGTCGAGTACCACACTTAAGGCACTTGAGGAATAGAACGACGAGATGCAAATAACCAAAAAAAAAAACAAACAAACAAACAAAACAAAACAAATCAATGAACAACTGTGCACAACAACTAAGTGCACAACCGCTTACATAAAACCACACAATGTAGGGGAAGTCGGTTGGCGTAGCAACAAAACACAAACCGATCGGCATCAATCCAACATAAAAATGACTGCTGCTTATGCGGATAGATGCTCATTTACATGCGCAATAGTTGTTGATATTTGTCGATGTGTGCATCCATTCATTTGCATATCTATGTGGCATTGAACCCGCCAAGCTGCCCTTATAGCTGCCCTTCTAAGTGTATATGATATTTACTGAGATTTTATTCAGAATCCACTCATTTAATTTCATGACTGAAAAACAAACGAGCATATTTTGTGAGATGCGAATGAAACGATAATAGCTCATTCGATCACTCGTCATTTTTAATGGATTCCCAAAAAGTAATAAGGAATTTATGCTGTCGCTTTATTATCATAGTGTAGCATTTTTTATTTTTTTAAATGGTATGCTTCCTTCAGAGAAAATATTTTCGCCAAAATATGTTAAAATATACTGTAACTAAAAATAATAGAGAGGAAATAAAAAGAGAGAAAGAGGAATAATACTTGGCTTAATAAGACAGCATCAAAGAGAGCTTAATATAGATGCATGAAGTAAGAAAAAATCGACGAGTTTAATCATATCACAAAAAAATTACACCTTTTTAAGCTAGGAAGAAATTTCATACTATGTTCTCAACCTAACGCACCTATCCCTATAAGAAAGGATGCAATGCGTTGATTGGCACAAATGGCTTGTTTGCAAACGATGTGTATTATTATTGGCAATGAAATACGCTTGTGGATCGATGACGTCAATAACAGCAATTGTGGAACGATGAATTTCTAGATTCGTTTGACTCGTTAGCGCATCATTCAACGAGACTGTCGATTCGAAACGCATAAATCAATCCACTTAACATAGAGATTTATGCAATACACAATAAAATTACATTATATATCTGCAAGATGTGACAACCACTTAAATGAAACGCATTCACTGCCCTCTTAACTCGTCTACAATAATAGTAATAATACCAACGCGCCACCATAAGCAATATGCGGTTTCGTGAACTTTCATAAGTGCATGTTGTTAAGATGTCTCTGTCGTCTGTCAGTATGTGTGTATGTATGTGTGCGTGTTATGTTTGTCCGGTGATTTTAACATATGAGGCACGAAAGAGAAGCTTTGCAAACCGAAACAACATTAAATGACTTAGTTATGAGAATAAATAGGCTATCATGCATATTTTCGGGCATCCTCAAACGTCTGTTTACTTCCTTTTTTTACGGGAACTATGTGAATCAAAACAAGCAGCAAACGTTACAAGTGAATTGCTTTTACCTATATTGCATCCTTAGTAAAAGGGAAGCTGATGTAAACGGAAAAATAAGAGAACAACAAAGATTTCAGCTACGACCTTCTTTTTGTTAGGTTGGAGCTCTTGTCCAAGTTGAACTAGAATCGCCACGCTCTTCTACTGCTTTTGAGAAAATTTTAAACGCCAACAAATATTCTGCTTCAACGCTTGTTTTTGGTGGAATACTTTTGCAAATGATTAAAAAAAAGTCGCAAATTTGTTGCAAAATTGCAAGAAACGCATATCATTAAATCATCTCCAAATATCTTCGCCATGGCCACAAAAATGCACGCAAAAATTCGCAAAGTGCAGAAAAAGACGAAGGCGATATTAGAACGAAGTATTGCTAATATATGCAATTTTTTCAAAAGAACATCCACCCATGTAATGCAAAAAAACTGATGCGACAAACTCTATATACAACATGATGCATTAATCAGCATTCAACGTAAACGACGCAAAGTAAACAATCGCATAAAGGTATGCAAATTACGTGATTTTAAAATGCCCTTAACGCATCTCTTCCACCATCTCATTCACTCTCAGTAAGCAGATTTTATTATAACATAGCATTTGCATAGCATAGAAGATATCAAAATTGATATCCCATAAAATGCTTCTAGCGATCTTCTCGTCAAAACAATGGAAAGAATGCCCAACAGTTTTTGGTCATGTCGAGTGATTGCCAAAATGAGGCAAGTAGTACTCGAATATACAAGCAAATGCACTATTAGAGATTTTTTTTTCGACCAATTTTTCCGCTTTTATTCATCGATGAGAGCCGCGTGAGTGGCAAAATTGCGCAGAAATTTCGTTTCGAACCAATCACCCGTCCTCGAAACACTATTCAATAATTTCCGGCCGTAGCCTATAGATTCATTCAGAGGAGAGGGGGAAGAGGTGGGCTCAAGGGAGAGGGGACTGAGAGGAGGAAGCGGAGTTCGTTTGGATGAAATGCAGTAAGAGCTTCTCCTTGCTATTATCTATAATGATCTTTGGAAATTTGAAAGCGGAGAATTTATGATGTACCATTCCCTTTTATAATTTTTGCTTTGAAATCCGTGAAATTTTGCCTCAACAGACACTTCGCTCCATTTTTTGAGTACTTTTTCATCTCCTTATATATAAAAGGAAACAGTTATTGAACATTCGCTTCAATCCTTTTTGATTTTTATCTCTTTCCTAAAAAAAAGAAAAAAAACTGTTGCGAAATGATGGAGATTTCTCAGCATATGTGATATTCGCAAGCATATTGCATCACAAACTCAAAAGTTCCTATATAGAGTCGCATTTACATTTCGAGCAATGGCAACGTTAATTTCACTTTACATTATCTGTTGTCTGTCTGTATATATATATATATATATATATATAAAATTCCTTCAAAGAGTAAAAATAAGCCCCTAAGCAGAGTGTCTTTTTTTCTAAACGTGCATTCCGAAAATTAAATTCTCACAAATTGTATGGAGAAATAAATGCGAACAAATACAACTTTGATGTACCTAATGATTAAATTGCTCATTTTTAGAACCAGTTCTAAGCGGAAGTTTCTTCAGCAAAACATTTTAAATATATTGCTAATGCATTTGGGTTATCTCCAATTTTTTTTTTTTTGCATGTCAAAGTTCGTCAATCATGATAGATGATTATCAAACTTTTTTGAATACCAAAATTTATTATCGTTATCAAAAATTTTCATATCATATTTAAGTGATACAGAGGGAAATAATAATAATACAAATGTTAGGACAAACCAAAATGAAGTATATTTCCGGTTGAAAGCATCGAGCGAACCTAGTGGCGATGCGTTAATGAATAACCGTCAATGAAGAGAAGAGAGACATTTATAAAAGAGGGGAAAGCCCTTTGTGTGCACATCACAAGTGTCCACGCCTATCGTAAGAATGCTCAAATCAAATGCTTCTTTATTCTCTTAGCTTAAACAGTACTTCTCTTTGGAAAGACACTCTCTACGCCAATATTGAATTTGTTTAGCTTATCTGGTAAAACATCTAATCGGTAATTCAAAGTATGCAGGTTCGATTCCAATATGTAACTAAAGCAGTTATTCATTAACACTTCTCGACTTCTCAACGCTTCTTCAAGCATCAATGTCTTATAGACGAATTCATTGAACGATTTATGACATACTTTAAATATTATCTATATATGCACGCTTGTGCTCTCAGTTCTAGCAATCAGAAATGCCATTTATGTTACGTATTTCGGGAGTTCCCAAGAAAACTGGATATTCTCCGTTAGCTCCAAAACTTGAGCATTCCTAAACAAAATTGTTTCAGGAGAGGGAAGGAGAAGGAGGAGCAGGAAGAGGAAGCGCCACGAATAAAAATACCTAATTTATTGAACGAACTCATATCATGCAATAAATCCTACTCAAACATTCAAATAAATCATGTAATTTAGAAACAAAGGAGATGACAACAAAAAAACAACGATAAAAAAAACCAACTTATCTTTGTTTCACATATACGGCAGCAATCGATTACAACGAAGAGATATATCAACGATTATATGCCATTCAGAAGGCAATAAGAACTATAGTGCTTAAGATTGCAAAAGTTTAGGATTATTAATAGCTCAGTGTCTCAATAAAATTTGAATAAAATATTTAGAAAGATTTTTGAAGAGATATTCTAATTAATTAATCAAGTAATTTTTGAAGAAAACAGTTTCTTTCTGAATTCCGCTTCTCCATAATTATTGAATTCCTTCAGTCTGATAGGCGTAAATAATTTTTCCAATATGATCTCGTTCTTAAGTTAGAGATTTTTAAACTGTTCATTATTCCTTATGAAATTAAATTCGCATTGTGCACAATTATGTAATCATTCTATGAATGAAACTATGAAATAGTATAAAATACCAATAGCGATGAATAAAATTAAAGAAACATGAAAGAAAATTAGCAATTTTTTTCATTTTAACTCATACTCTTCACGCTTATCTACATGTAGATCAGATAGCTAAAAAAAGCTTGATGTATTTTTGCCAACTTTTTTATCCTAAAGGTGCCGTATTGCAAGTTAAAATTACTCTCAACTATTGGTCATTAAAATCTACACGCCAGATGTGTTTTGCAGCTCATTAAATGCAACCAACCAAAACAGAAAACTTTCACTTGACGATTTCTACGGTTCATCGATTGCCCTACAAAATGCCCTACGAAATGCTTTTGGCATTATTTTGAATATTCCAGCGAGCGGTCAATTTCATGGAATGAGATAGATATTAAAGTGATTATCATATCAATTTTCCTCGAAAATTTTTCTATTTATTCTTATTAGTTGAAAGGAATGAATAAATTCAGCTCAAATTGATTACAAAATGAAAAAATTCGTGCTAAGTTGGTTTTCGTTCAGGCAGCAGTCTCTAAATCTCTGAAAAAAAAAAGGAAAGTAATCTTGCTTCTGTTCGCCTATTTCAACGGAATTTCAAAACTCAACAACGTTTTCCACTCTATAAATTTCTCTAATTTATTTCTTTCGCAAGTGGTTAGATTTTGGTTGAATAAAAGATCTCCTAAAATCAATCAGTCCACGATCGATTTCCTCAGTCATATGAAGAAATAAGAAAAATTTTTCGAAAAAATTACAACGGAATTTTTTTTCGCAAGCGTTCGCTTCGTAGCAATTAATGAAATTCGCAATTTTTAGTGACATTATTGAAAAATTCTTCATTCATACATACTCAAGAATTTCGTGCAAGGTCAACTGGAAACATTGAAATTGAGGAATTATTTACGACCAAAATTTCATCTTAGAAAATGTTCGTTCGATTTTGAGGAAAGTTTTTACAAATGAGAGAAAATTTTACGACTGTTAATTTAACAATCATCGTAAAGTATTAAAAGAGATGAAAAAAAAAGAGGAAATATGAAAATGCGTTAAAAGTTTTCTTCTTTATTTAATAGTTAAAACTAAACGCGATTGAAGAGTTGTTCTTTTAGGTAAAAACTGATGAAAATACAATGTGAAAATTTCGAAAAACATAATGGCAAATTATAAGAACAAAAAATTGGTCTATGAATATTTAGAAATCTTATAAACTGCATCGAACGAAGTTCAACAAACGAACGGAAACCTTGGCTAAAAGAGAAAAATTTCTTTGAATGGACAGCTTACGCCATTGTTGTTTTGATGATTTAGAGGCGTCTTGCCTAAATTCATTCTCGAGATGGTATTGTTTTATTCACCTTAGAAAAATGATAGCAACACGACAAATTGCTAAGTTACCCAATGGCTATGCATCCGATAAAAAACACTCAATAGCATAGGGGAAGGAAAATATCGTTCGCGTCACACTTACAGTTGATGGTAATGAACTATGATTGATGATTATTGATGCATTTTTGTATCACATTTTAACACAGAAAAGCGAATCACAAAATTAGGTAACCATATCAATCTTATCAGGTGACTTCTGCAATCAGAAAAAAAAAGCGACACAAATAGCAATTTATTTTGAAACGAGCGATATAATAACCTTCCTCTCTCCTCCTCTTCGGCATCCAAGATGAATTCTCTAGTTGACGATGAAGGGTGGCATTCTGCGAGCATTATTCTGCTAAATAAATTGAACAATCACTAGTGCCTATCGTTTCATAATGATTGACGGCACCATCTGCATTGTCATAAAACAAAACAAGTGATGAAGTGTGTCAGTGAAACTGGCACAATATACACTTCTACATCCCATCCACCAGCCGAAGCAGTTTCATTACTTCGCTTAGAATAAAAACACATGCAATATAATACAGTCATATTTTAACTAGTACTCTGACGTATAAACTTTAAATGATAGTTTGATTTTTTTCTAACCTGGATGGTATAAAGTCGATCGCAAAATATGTGCAAGCATTATAGAACGATTTAACTAGCAGTAATTCTTTTCCAAGTTTATGGATCAATCAGAAATTTAGTAAGGAAAGTCCGCTTATTGCGTAGACCAAATCTACCAAGTCCGATAATATTAGCTGCAGTAGCATTTCATTTGAAATTTTAGATAAATAGAAAGATATAGAAGCAAACTGGTAATGTTGCCACAATGGAACTGATGAACACAAATTTTATAAATTGCTTAAATGGGAAAGCGCACCAGAAAAACTGGCTTGATGTGTTTTTTGGATTGATGCTCACCGGAGCAACTATTTTATAGGCTACCAACAAACAACAAAATATCTGAAATCATAC
Organism: Baylisascaris schroederi; assembly: GCA_006503575.1. Lineage (NCBI taxonomy): Eukaryota > Metazoa > Nematoda > Chromadorea > Rhabditida > Ascarididae > Baylisascaris > Baylisascaris schroederi. The sequence goes on from QEWY01000319.1 coordinate 205,513, forward strand.
GACTGCTTGAACAGACCTTCCATAAATGCAAAATCTACGCTTGCCAACGTGCTTTGTGAGTGCAAATTTGCTAGAGCGCAGAACAATCATCTTGGCAACCCTTCCTCTTTCATTCACCAATCCTTCCTCTTATTTCTTCGATTCTGTATTTTGAGTGAAAATAGTCTTTCAAATATAAAATAGAACTTCCCAAACGCACTTTCCATAGTACTGCATTACATTAAGATGAGACACGGATCATCTATCTATTCTAGTTCTATCGATGCAGTATTCTATCACTTGCGATCCTCGAAGACAGCTTCATAATCAATTCGCTCCTATAGAGAAGACAATAGTGGAATTTTTCTGAAATTAGTTCGGATGTTATATCGAGCGTTACAACTAAAGAGTAGCAAATGAACCTAGTTGAAAGGCAATAACCGAGGAAAACATTGCTTCGTCGAATGCTATGCTATCCGCACATTTTTTTGAAAGACTTCACTGCGAGCGGTTGCAGCAAATTCACTTGCAAAAAAAAAAACGTCATTTTTAGGGTGGATATTGATCGATGCCTTCTGCGAAATGACTCCTACTAGAAAATTTTCTAACATTTTCATTGGTAATTGGAAATTCTTTAGATAGATGGTTATTGCGTTAAGGCTTTTAAAGATTTTTTTTAAAATAGAGATTCGCGCTAGCTCGTCTAATGCGCCATGCGCTTTTTACAATTCAGGTGATCAGATCCGCTATTTGAATACTTTAGACCAATTGTGTAACGCTTAATAATACGTTTTACTACAAAACTAAAGACTTGAAAAATCTCTTCTGAAAATCCGTTGTAATGCGTTTCCCAAGGCCATGCCTAGATTGTACCTAAACATTTGTAAACATGCGTACTTATTTACTAAGTAGTAATTTCAATTTGGAATCTACTGAAGTTAGAGTTACACAAACTGATAACCAGGAGCTGATCTTACGGCAATTATCGAGTTGGTTAGTCGTCATCGAAAAGAATTGGGGATACTTGAATGCAGAACATCTGTATGCACTTCGTGACCAACTGAGTTTATTTTACTCGGATAAAGTAGCACTTTAGGTGAAATTGATTGGAAACATATGGATACCTGTATCAGGAAGGGGTTAAAATAATGTGCATTTCAAATTCGTTCTTAAGTCGTTGTACGTTAAATGCATCGAAATTTTTAGTCACATATAAGTGCGCATAACTCTTTTCGAGATTTGTCGATTAATATGGAAGTCTCTTGATGGAATTCAGTCTATGAATTAGATTAAAGCACCAATTTTTTGAAACTTACAGCTTCAGTGAGTAGCTCGTGAATTACGACTACCGGAAAGACACATGGGCATAGAGATACGACTCCGCTATAGTGAGTCGGGAAAATGCAATTTGTGAAGACGTATAAAAGTGAATTTCTCGCAGAAAATTCACCTAAACGATTAAAAGATCGGCATATTACCTACGAGCTAAAAGATGGCTTAAAAAAAAGACGTTTGTTGGAAAGTTTATGAATGCGTCTAGTTGATAAACGTAACTGCAAAAGCGCATTCGTACTCACTCCATTCGGATACTTCCTACTTGCTTTCCCAGCAATCGAATGATCCAGAAATTTGAATATTCGGACCAAAACCACATAACGCGTTTCCAAGGAGTACCAACGCAAGCCATGCCTTCTGATTATGAAAAACTCATTCTATATCTTCTATGTAAGCGAACCCACAGGATATAACATCACGTCTTTTTTAAAGATCAAGGTGCCAATGCACACAGTGTCATTACAAACTCGACTTATAAAGTTTCTAAATAAGATATTGAGTGAAATATTTAGCGTAAATTAAGTTTTCTCTTCAGCGCTCACAAGATATGCAAATTTTTTAATTTAGATAGTAAGTCAAGGGTATGGGCTTCATAGCTGGTTCATTTATAAAGGTTAAAAACATTTGAACTACCGAACTTTCTCTTATAATATACAGAACCTATCCTTCCTCCTCCACTAATCGAAACAAAATTCAAATTCACATCATATCAGTTATGATTTTCACTTAATAGCTTTGCGCGTTGAAATGCCTCGATAGATAGAGCGACAAAGAAACAAACATATATACATAACGACATTTACTATACGCTTCTTGTACTGGAATTTGCATACTAATTATTCGAATGTAGTGCTGTTCATAGTTAGTGGTGCACTTCGAAAGCAACCTGAAATTAAACTATGAAGTTCTCGAGGATATATCGACTAGAGGAAGAAGAACGGAAAATAAGGAGCGTAGTAGTAGTTCACGATTCAAGCAATGCCACAGTATAGACGTTTTGCAGTCAATACACCACTGAGCAGCAAACGCACACTAACGAACACACATAACAAAATTGCTGAGCGGAAAGAACCCCCCAATTCGAATCAACCAATCTCTTTACATTGCACTACACCGCTATTGTATCGTTTGAAGTTTCCGAGAGAGTGAAAACTTTTCCTGGCAAATATCATTATTGCTGATGGGTGATGATGAGCTTTCCTAATATAGGAAAAATTTTGATTCAGAACTGAGACTTCAAGGTGTCGTCTGAACGAAAGATAGAGTACTGGAGAGGGAGGAGCAGGACAAAGTACTTCTTTCATTTATTTATTTTCCTTTTTCTTTTCTATTTCCAATAATTTATTTATTTTCCTTTTTCTTTTCTATTTCCAATAATAATTTCCAACATGCAACCATGCAATTCATACACACAGCACAAGCTAACATATATAACACTACGAAATGAAACTTTCTTTCACAAGTGAAAAACAATAGATATGTGCTGAAAAGAGAAAATATCATTCAAAAAGAAGAAATACGCTTTAAGTACACCTCCAGGAAATGAATCATTCGAAATACCTGAATCGATTTATAGAAATTTTATTTCTAAACAATTTTATCGTCTTTCATAGGTCACATTTACGAAATCAATAGACTTCGGTAATATAGCATCTAGACCTTCAAGGCAATGATTATACGGAATAACGCCTCAAGTGAATTTCATCTTTTTTTTTATAGAATATGATGCATTCTCATTGAATCAACACATAAATCAAACAACAAAAAGGATCGCTATTAACGTTAACTCTATTCATATTAAATAAATCTGCTGTATAGTTAAGCATAAATTAACATGAACTATCTACGAATATAAAGAACTTAAACATAACGAACTTATACACAAAGTCATTCATGGGATCGGATTTCCATTGTGTAATTCAATATCTAAAATGAATTTCATGAAGTAAAATTTTAGACCTGCAAAGATATAGTGCTTTTGAGTGTGTAAGGCCGAAAATACTAAATATTGAATGCAAAAAACAAAAACAAAAACAAAAAAACTATAATAAACTTGAATGTAGAGCCAAAATAAATCAAAAAACAAAACAGCTGAAATTTGAATAAAATGAATTGCAAAGAGATGGAAAGAAAAAAGAAACGAATGACAGCCAAAAACAATTGTGTAATCACTATTCTGTAGCGTATTTTCATTGCTCAATTATGTTATCTGAGATTATTTAACGTTGTGTACAAATCAATGCACAATTTTTGCAATACAATGCAAAAAGAGTGAAACTGCGCTTAATGATTGCATATCACTTGCAAACTCGTTATGTACAATGATTCTATTCCTCAAAAAAAAAAGAAAAAAAATAGTGAGAAGCATGCTAGAGAGATGGCTGCTATATTGGCTCTTTTTTATTCTGTATACTTAATCAGTCAGTCGAACAGAAAATCAAAAAATAAAAAATTAAAGCTCAATAATGCAATTGCTTTTCCAATTGTCCCACTGGCTGATAAAAATTTTGAGTGAAAATTCTTGCTTCTAATTATTGGATGAACATAAAATTGGATATACGAATTTTATGGTTCTTTTAAACGACCATAAGATAACCCATATATCCCACAATCAGTTGAAAATAAAGTGAACTTTTCCTCAGTTATGTATCGTTCAAATTTCTCGAAAGTGTCTTATATTCCCAAAATTTTGGACTTTCCGATTTGTCATCGAAGCCATTCGAAAGGCAAACAGAAACATAGATATCAGATAGATATATCCCTGCAGAAAGTTTCTGAGAAATTTTGAAGTTTTATAGAAGAAAAGAACCAGACACCAAGGGAATAAAAAATTTTCAAAAAAATTTTTATACTAGAAAAGAACGAAATAATAGTAATAAGAATGTATAAAAACCGTACTTTTTCTTGATACAATATAATCATCAAAACACCTGCACTAATATGTAACATTGCTCACAAATCTGAGAAACCCGCAAAAAGCAACATTAAAAGGGTTACTACTTTGTAAAAACATACAGTTACTAAAAATGTACAAATTTCACCTACTGGCTCCTGCTTGCTTCGAGTTAAACCAAAAATAGTACGCCTTCAAAAGCAAGCAGATTTGAAGCACAGAGTACTGACCATCAAATAAAGCTAACCCTCTCATTATCCACTATACTTTCAAAGATAGAGTTATTTTGGCTCCATTATCCCATTGTTTGGCACAGAAATGTGCAAACATAGGGACAATATATAGAAGCAGGTGGAAAAATAATGAAAAATAGCTGAAATGAGATGTATTTTTTGTATTTGTAGTTATTGGATCAGATGGTTTCGTAAGTTATGAACAACGATAAAGGTTACGCAATAATGCATTTATATTTCAACGTCGACTCGAGTGTTCATGCAAAAAAAAATTTTTTTTTCAACATGACTGGTTCAGAAATACAAAGAGACCAGCTGTGTAATGCATGCAAATTTTTAGATATATAAGAGTGCTGAAAGATTCTTATAAAGTTTATGGGTCATTTGAAAGTTGCCATGGAACGATATCAAATTTTGCAACTAACCAATTCGATATTCAGTAATTCAAAGTTGAGAAAGAAAGAGTAAGAGATGTTTACTTAATTTATGCTGAAGATATGAATAACCATTAAATGGTATTCTATTTGTTATTCTCTTTTATATAACCTACAGCGCAATTGGATTTTCATAATTGAAAGTTCGAGCCTCTGTGCATTTATTAGATAATAGCTGAAATGAAATGGATGTAAAAATATGACAAATAATTCACTCATAAAATCATCTGTAAAATTCGTTTTTTATGCATTCAAAAATTATTGCAAAAGAAATTAGCAGGAATTCTTTTTATCAATAGAATGGAGCGCTATGTATTCGTCAGGATATAGGACGAAAACATGCCAGGTGCGGCATTTTTGCGTAACACATTTGACATTGAAGGAAACTGTTACTTCCGCTGCGGAGTAGGTGGAGGGGTGGAGGCCTGAAGGAAAGGGGGGGGGGGGGGGGGGTCGGTTGAGAAGAGGAGAAAGGAAACATTCCTTTACTTGATCCATTTTTGAGGTTTTTATTTACATATATACTTGGTTACATATATTCTTACCAAATCGTAAGTAAATTCCTATCCAATATTTAAACAGTCCCATAAGTTTGCAGCTTAAAAAAAAAACGAAACCGCTCATTCAGCCATTCCAGAGCATTTCACAAATAACCATTATTCTCATCATCGCTACCTTCTTTCAGGTAGAGATACTTCCTCTCTAAGAATGCTTCGGGATTTCACTTCATATATGCGGGCTGAGCTTTCCCCTTGGTTCGTGAAGGAAATCACTGGCCTTATCGTTAAGTTTTATTAATTCCCCTTCTCAACTTCTTCGAAAAACGGAAAGGTCGAAATGAACTTAACACCTTTAGAAGAAGCGATTTTCATTTAATATTTCTTGTTGATTTGCTGACTCTTTTTTTTGTTGCAAATGTTTGGTGTTTGTAAGAACTGAAAATTGGATCTATGCCAAAAAAACGAACTTTTCATTATATCTTCAATTCACAATTATACATCGACAGATTGACAAAAAATGTGTTTACGAACTTTTCCCATTTTGCACATTTGATGATCAAATGTAATTGAGGAAAATTTCATCAACAATGGAGAGAAAAATCGAAAGAAATTGATTCCAATCGAATTGAAGATTTTTCCATACGGTAAAAAGTTTATATTTCATTTAAAGGTGAAAGTTAATCAAAGAATTTAGAGGTTCAATCAAGAGATCGCTTTTACAGCATACGCCTCATTCAATTAGTATCAAAGTGGAGTTCAAAAATCGGCAATTTTCATTCAGACATCGAACGTCGATATCATTCATCACATTTGTATTTTATTACGTATCGAAGGGAATATAATTTTCTCTCTTTTTTTTTGACGGAAATACTCACAATGAGATTGCTGAGTTGAGATTCACAGCTGGCACAACTCAAAGTGGGGCTGTGTTGTGTTAGTTGGAATACATAGAAAAACACACTCACTATTGTCTCGTCAACAAGTGCACTCACAAGTGCTCGTACCGAGGTCAGTGTCGCATCTATCCCTCAATTGTCGACCGAAACGAGCGAGCAACATTCAAGAATTAAAGAGTGCGAGCGAACAAAGCAGCAGGTGGATGATGAAGGACATCGCAATACACGTAACCTACTCGTTAAATTATTGCCGTTCTAATGGCGAAGTGGAGCACACAAATCTAGGCTCGAAATTCACGAGCATATTTTCAATACTCAAAAAATTCAATTCAATCAATCTTTAAAATTCAATCAATCGAACCGGTTCGACCATCCCCTTACCATCAACAGTCTTTGTTTACGTTTACGCTTTGGGGACCGTCTAATGTCCAACACATGACCACTGAATCAACCAATGATGCAAAATTGAACGACGTGACCGATCAGACCAGCCGAGTACAATCTTTAAAATTCAATCAATCGAACCGGTTCGACCATCCCCTTACCATCAACAGTCTTTGTTTACGTTTACGCTTTGGGGACCGTCTAATGTCCAACACATGACCACTGAATCAACCAATGATGCAAAATTGAACGACGTGACCGATCAGACCAGCCGAGTATATAGTAAACCAGTTCAAGCAAGGATCCCTGACACAAAATGTTTTCTTTCAAAGAGAAAAAACGTGTCGCCGTGAGGAGAAAAAAGCGACAAAAATCACAAAAGGAGTTTAGAGACAATTTCCAACTATGCTTTTCCCTCGTAATTATAAACTACTATCCGTAAGAAAGCTATTCGAAAAAATACCATATCTCTTTGAGGAAAATAGATGAGTGGAAAATATCTTAGCCGCTATAAATGTCAACCGTGAAAATGTTTTTCAATGTTCGTCATAAGATATAATTTATTGAAATTTGCATAAGCATTTATTGACACTTTATGCAGAATTTTTCAGCAGAAATAAGCGATATTCTCTGATCATTAGAAAGAAGGGAAAATTCAAAAATATCCCCGCGATAAGTTGCATACCCAATAGCACGTCGACCACCTTATTTTGTTATACGCATTCCTATTTAGATCCGCTACATTAAATTCCTTTATTATGAACTGTGTAACTAAAGAAATTCCATGACCAATCGAAAGCGTTGAGCAATGAACGAAGTTCGGCCAAAATAGAATTTCCCTTACAGAAAATCGGTCCACAGCTGATCGGAAGTGTTTTTTTGAAAGTCAGTGTTTACTGAATTTCAATCGATAGGAACTCATCAAAATTTCGATTTGCAATAGAACTTCAGTTGATAGATGAGTGATTTTTTCAAATACCACCAATCCGACTTTTGCACAAGCTCTAACGTAAACTGACTTCAAGGATCCTGAATTTGGAGCAATGAAACTTTAGGAGTGGAGGTGAGAAATTGATCGTACTGAGGCCAGTACTTTTTAGCGTTACCATTTTTGGCATCGCTAAAATTGAAAAACTTTATTTGCACAATTCGTTTGAAATGATTGCAGCTGCAAAGGTGGACAAGCAATTTTAATGGAAAATCAGAATGGATCTATCGCAACGAAAGATGAGATATGAGCCGATTGCTACAATAAACCCCAATTGAAAAATGCAATCCGCACATTTATTGCTGCCAAAAAACATCAAAGTAAAGTAAATGTCGATAGAAGATTTTATCCGTATGAGGCGGCAACTTTAAACGAACACTGACTCAAGGGCAACAGCAAAACATAACTAGCGATTATTGCTACGAAACAAATGCCAACTTCCACTTATAGGTAACTCAAATCAGCACTTAGAAATTGTTAGTTATAGTGCTTAGTGAACTCATATTAATAACAAGAGTGCTTAAAAAATTACGTCGCGGACATTTGCGCCATAAATGCCCTTCATAAACCTCACAAGGTGATCCTTTCTTAACGCAAATGTTCGATCATGCAATCAATGCCTTTTGGTTAGGAACGTCTAACACATCAAAACTGCATAATTTTTTTAAAGATTATACTATCATAAGATGTAATTTTTACGCATATCAGAGTCTTCAAATGGTTTTACTGGAACCAATTATCTGTAATAATTTACAAAACAATACGAAACATTTTGTACAAACAAGTGATTAGCATATCAGTCGCAATTGTATACAATAAATTTGCATATAACAAATTTTATGCGGAATGGCAGTTGAGGAAGAGGTCATCTCTGAGGTAAATAAATTATTGATCTTCATTGTAATAATTAACACTGAGTGAATAAGCCTCTTCTTGGAGATCATTTTCAGCATTCGATATGAATAAAATCACCTGAAATTTATACACTCTTTCAATAAATAGAGTGAAGTGAAAGGCGGCGAATATTCAAATTTTGAGACTTTATTTTCTCAACGTTTTTGCAAATCTTTTCCGCGGTAGCGAGGAAATTTCTTGTTTTAATTCAAACGCCAACAATGTTGAAGTTATGAAAATTGGTTGGTCTAATGCACATCACAGAATAGCCTCGAATACCATAGTTCATATTGCTACATGAACTTCGAAGACAGCTACAAATACTTAAAGTTGACAAAAACTTTGCATTTTTGCTTTGGTGATTGGACAATGTTGGTCACTTCAGCTCATATCCGGTCACCTTATTTTGCACTTTATTAATAATTGTTGAAAGTGGATGGTGGGATGAGCGGGATGCAAAAGCGCGCCGATTGTGCTCGTTTCTTTGGCGCTTTCTTTTGAAACCTTTTTGTCAAACGTTTTATTTTTTCACAGATCTTATTGCCGTTTTGTCTTTCAAAAAAAAAGCAGAAAAACAAAAAAAAAACAAAAAAAACAAGAAAAAACAAAAAAACAAAAAAAATGAAACGATATTATCGCATACACAAGGAAATCCGTTCATCTGAGCAATCAAGGTCACTATGCGCTTATATTTTGATTTGTCGACCCGCGCTTTGCTACCAAAAGAATAGCAAAACATCTTCCTTCAAGCCCACCGATTTTCATGATTTTAGCTTCAACTGCGCATATTATCGGGACAGAGAAAACCTCTACACCGATATGCTTAGACCTGCCGTTACATTCTCTAAATGTAACTCTGCAATGTCGCATGAGAACTTCTGCTCAACAATGCGAATGTTTAAATTTATTTATGAATATAAGAGGAATTTCAGCGGGAAATTGATGTTTTTTGGAAGTACGTCAGGAAACGTTGATGACTGATTCCAGAATGATGAGAAACTGAAGTTTTTTGAAAATTTTTAGCAAGGGACTGATACATCGTTTTACATCGAATAGAGCCCCCTTTCGAGTACCTCTGAAAAACAACCCCTCTTCTTGAATAAAATTACTGGCAATTTTAACTGTTAACCAATAAAAAAACTTTGAAAACCTATTGCCCATGGCCTTTATTCTGAGCTACGTGGGAGGTTCTTTGTAAGGCAACTCATAATAAGCGTATTATAAAAAATAATAACACTGATAACTGTTACCTCGACAGAAAGTGGCCTGGTGAGAGGCAAAAAAGTTATAGAAACGTCCACCGAACTTCTTGCCTCTAAGCAAACAATTTCGTCATTGACACGTACGATCTCAGGTCGAGATGAAACTATACGATATGTGCGCGCAATATTGTATTCATTGTTGAGCGTTATCATCTGCAATCAATTTTAATCTCGAAGTTTTGATAAACAGCGAAATACCATTCAAAAACTGATAAAAATTACCGGAATCACATGTTCTTAACGAGAATTTAAGCCAAAAGATTATAAAATTTATTCGCATTCTACCTGGAATATTAAATGAAAAGATAGTTAGCGAGGTTTAACCGGTAATCACAAAAAGAAATCAGGATATAGGCAAAGCAAGTGCTTAAAAGAGGAAAATTACCAATCGCATTTTATTCACCGATCAGATAGTAGGGAAAGATGGTTGAAGAATTCCAATAAACCTAGTGGACAGTTAAATTTTCAGAAACAATAATAAAATACCTAATAATACGTTTTCGCCGAAAATCTTTCGTTTGCACATCCCCGAACCAAAAAAAAATCATTTTTGAGTCATAACCCATCGATACAAGAGTAAATTTGACTTGTAAATTTCATGCCGCGTTTGAATGTCAAACGCATAAAAGTATACGATCAATCGTAAATAAAATGAGCACCACTATGGTGCATATTATGGCAATTAGATTTTATCGAACTAGTCGAATATTTTTTGTGTCTTCCCGACCAAAACTCATATACAGATACAAACACACACGCATAGCCAGGACGTGGACACAGTTTGCTTTTGCAAAAAATGTCAGCATAATAAAGACCTATTACCCTCAGTCTTCTTCTAATTGAAGCTTGACGTTGCCATAAAATATGAAAATCTTTTGCTAGATAGTCCTCCTATGAAAATGTATAGTCCTCTTTCCTCTCCACTTCCCATGAAATAGTCTACCCAACTGTATAGGAAGGTTATTGCGAGTTGGAAAATTTCTGTTCTGATCACTTTTATTCTCTCCGCCGCGAACAGCTGAACTGCCCAATCGCTATTTATACACTGGCGGGAGACCCGTAGTATCTAACGTTCAAATACAAGGTCACTTATTCCAATCAGACCTATTACCCTCAGTCTTCTTCTAATTGAAGCTTAACGATGCCATAAAATATGAAAATCTTTTGCTTGATAGTCTTTCTATCAGACTTTCTCTTTCCTCTCCACTTCCCATGAAATAGTCTACCCAATCGTATAAGAAGGTTACTGCGAGTTGGAAGATTTCTGTTCCGATCACTTTTATTCTCTCCGCCGCGAACAGCTGAACCGCCCAATCGCTATTTATACACTAGCGGGAGACCCATAGAATCTAACGTTCAAATACAAGGTCACTTATTCCAATCGACCTCTACCCCGCCTAATCTTACTCTCCTCTCCCTTCAAATGTGGCATGGTTCAACTCCACATAGAATAAGCTGCTTACACCTAATAACTATACGTACTATTCCCCAATTAACTATTTCTACTAATTTCATAGCCTGCAGTTGTCAGAATTTACAACGATTTTGATAGCACTCGAAAACCACTTCATATTTGAACAATCATTAATATGTGGAACTAATCTTTATCATAAAAAGCCAGCGGCCGTGACAAATTATTTAATAATTGTAAAAGAGGGATTGATACTGTATATTATTTTTGCACTAGTCAATTATAGTATGAAAATATGTGGAGTAATCTCTCATTTAGGTGGCCAATCCTTCATAAATAAAAATGATGATCTCACAAAAATAATACTTACAGATCTAGTCATCACTAAACGTGTACAATTCTCTTCGAAGGTCACATACACATCAACGTGTGGGGGGTAATTATACGGTATATAGTATACCTGCCGAATTTGATAACTTCAAATACGGTGGATCTAAGAAGCTACTGAAGAGATAGATCCACAAGCAAACGCATTCATATTTAGTGCATTAGCAAATATGCATAAAAATATGCAAATTAGTCTCCTTCCTGCGGCGTGTTCGATAAGGCCTCATCTCGAGTTTTTGCTGGCATTTTATGGGGCAGCTGAGCTTCTTCAAAACGTTAAAAAAAAACACGCTATCGAATCTATTGCTTCTGCATTCGCGTTTTTATAACTGCAAAATCGGTTGACCTGTTGGACTAAACTGCAAAAAACGCATATCGCGCCATGTGGCGAAATTCCCATTTATTTTGGAATCTACACTCGTTAAAATATTTCTCGAAAAAATTTCAAGGTAATCGGATGGATATCTTGAAACCATTACTTTCATACCTTAAGGCAATTTGCATAAGGCGCTATCAACTTCAAAACCACTGCTTACAGCCAGCGAAAATGCCAACTTCGGTATCTTCCTTCTTTCCTACATCTGTTCATTTTGTTGCCTAGGCAAAAAACCATTGCGAACGACTCGACACTCCATGACTCCCTTCCCCCCCTCCCCGCTCTTACTTCAGATGACCATTTCGGTAAATCGCAAAAATTAGCTCGGAGTAAACGGATAGATTAACCCGGATTGGAAATCCGTTTTTGAACGAAATAACTTTTCGGCATGTCAAATTGCTTTTGAGCAATTCAAAAGAAGAGATTCACCAAGCGATAAAGCTATTTTTTTATACAGCTTTACAATTCTTGTTCGTTGATAGCATCTACGTGTATTTTTCTATAAAAAAGATCGTAATTCATTAAGGTTAAATATTAAAAGGTTATATCAACACTCAAAGTTTCAAAATATTTGAGTTTAACGATATCTTTCGATGACACAATTAAGAATACCTTCGTTTCGGTACAGGCTAGAGGTATGTCAATCTGGAAACTCTTGACTATATTTGGGGGCTCAACGTTCGCTAAAAGAATCCATTGGTTCAACAGTTGATGTGATCGCATATCGACGGCAGCGATCAAAAATGCCTTTTCGCCTGAAAACTTTTTCACAACATAATGCATTAAATATTCACGTAATGCATCATTTATTGAAAACCTTAATCAAAATATTCTGGAATTTCATCGTTGAAAATTCGGTCAAAAATTCTACTTAAAAGATTTGCAATAAAAATGCATATGCAACATTTGGATCATAGCAGAGAAATTCTACAAAAAAATTGCTCGAGTGATAAAGATTTCAGTACAGTGGAAGCGCCATTGAGATTTTTTCAAAGTTTTCAAGTTTCATATTTTCAAGTGACAGATATCGATCATCATCGAGAACATTATGAACACAACAAAACAATTAACACATAAAATACCTGTGAAATAAGGTGTGAAATGAGCAGTAATCTCATGTACACGCGCATTTGAAGTGAGAAACGGCTGAGAGCGATTGAAAACGATTTGCGATGAGGACGAGAATAATTGTATCAGACGGTCATTGCTGTCTGTCCTGAAGAAATTCACCTCATAAATTTTAGGATAATACTTAAAGTACACCAAACTTTGGAAAGCTGAAAAGTTTGAAACATATATTAAGAATGCAAAAACTTGAAAATACAAAAACTTTATCTTAAGTCGCTATTTGAGAAATACCCAGGTATATATGCGAAAGAGCTACCAACACAATCGGCGACATTTGCGCCAGCCCGATCAGTTGGTTCCCTAACATCCACGTCTTGCGATCCTATATGTTATGCATCAGATAGGCTCAAAATCAATTAAGCTTTTGTTAGATAAATACGGCCAACAAATCTACCAATGAAAATACAAACGATTTATAAAACATCACTGAAGAAATGTAACTAGCGAGACTAAGAATAAATCCACTACGAAGATATCATCGTAAACTAATTTCTATTTTTTTAACAAAAAAAAGGAAATAAAAAATAATTGTTGGCTATATAAAATAAATTTTAAATGTTATACTTGAGTATAAGGGAGAATTTGACCAGTTGAGCTTGAATTGCGTTGATATTGATAGGAAGAGCACAATGAAGATGAATCGCCCATACGGCAATTAATCGATATGCATATTTATCACCGTAAAGGAATATGATAAATGAATGCAATGATGCAGGTGTATCGGAATAACACTGAAAAAAATGATGAGATTTTTATGCAATTTCATCGCTGATTAACTATCGAGAAGATAATGCGACTAATGGATGAGAATTGTGAATTGCTTAATGCAATCATTCCTCATTATTGCTTTCTACTCTTGAATCGACTTCAAATATTTCATTCTTTTCGATTTTTTGTTATAAAGTTTTTTTTTCGATTTTTGCTTCGAAAAAAAAGAAGCTATGAAGGATTTAATAACTTCGGCTTTCAATAGTAAAGGTGAGGTATTGTGGAAATTCATTTCAGTTCAATTTCAGTTAGAGATAATATGGAAATGACGTTTTGCAACAGCAACGATAAGGATCGTATGCTGTAGCACATAAAACTTGACAAAAACCTTAATTTGCAAGTACTGAGTACCACTAAATGAAACGATATTTTGAAAAGGAAATATCCAACCGTAATGAGGAGATCTTGAGAGCCATCAGAAGCATTTTTAATTGTTATCAACGCTGATGCATCCGAACAACGAGTACTTAACACTCGTCGATTGTCTGAAAACTGCTCTCATTTATGGTAGATAATATAATAGGCTATTAGACCCACATGATGGGAATAAAATAAGGAAGCAATTCAACAGGTTCTGAAGTTTTCCTTTTACAGATAAACTAAGGTGTTGCACAAAAAATTTTTTGCTTCTATTCAAATGCATAAAAGTGCCTCTCTTTTGGTGATGTGACGCCATCCACCGCTCTCAAGTACCTATAACTTTTTCTACTTCAGTTCAATTCACTAACATTAGCAAACATCCTGTATATGCGTTCCAAGCGATTAAAAATCTTTTAATGAGAATGAAAAAAACCTGAGAATCCCCCCCCACATGGATGCCTCCTGACGCATAATGTTGAGCTAACTGTTCACACTATCGGAGATCGTTACTACAAAGGAACCCACTCTGGTTGGTAAGTAAATGCCACAGGGATGGAATATCTTGAAAAAGAATGCTATTACCACACTAATCAACCGATACGCAGAATTTAAAAAAAAACGCAAATATGGATTGTTTACCTCGAGTTCCCGAAATGTGGATAGTTCTTGAAAATTTTTTCTCCGCTTCATGAACGAAGCGAAATGATTGATCAATAATATCTGTGCGAATTTCGGCAATTAAATCGATTATTGCGATCGGTTCGCCTGTATCGCATTTCTTGAAGACAACCTGAATTTTCAAAAATTGATTATTTACTCATAACTGCATAAAATGAACTGGTAAGGTAACCGGCAAATTCATCTCAGCCACAGTTCGCAACTGCCGATTCTAGACAATGATCCGGCTAGGAAATAAAGGTAGCAAATTGGTAACTTTCCTTGCGCTTATCACTACTTCACTAAACTTGAAGAAGATAAAGGCGGAGGAGGATGACATTATGGTGGAGGAGAGATAGGGAACGGGATGGCAAGATTGCAGGAAAGGGAAGGTGATTGCAGAAATTTAGGTCTGTTTTTCTTCCACCTCTAGGCGAAACGAGCATAGTAAATAATAAAAATAAACCGTGCAACAGCTAACAAAGTAAATAATAAAAAAATAAAATAAAACCGTGCAACATTTGTGTGTATTCGCAAAGTTTTTATCTGTAATCAGTGCATTTTAGGAAGCTTTCTCGATTCACTGGTATCGTGGTAAACAGCAATTTACCTTAGCCTGGTAATGCAAAAATGTGCCTAAGGAGTGGCTCTCATACAGGAAGCAGAGTGCATCAAACTGCAAAATCCAGTGTAATGCACATGGTATAAATCTGAAGAAACCTGGCACAGTATAGTATAACACCTTGGACAATTCGAAAAGATGCACCACAATCTGCACACGAATTATTCTGGTGACACGGTGCATCCACCACAAAATGTGCCGATGGTACAACATTTTGTCTAAGAGGTTGGCCTCTAATTATTCAAAAACAAACGTCTTCTATTCCGCTAGAAATTATTGGCAGTTATAGAAAAACAACCAAACAAAAAGCATTTACTTGACATACTCCGAGTGCCATATGGGCATGCAGAAAGCAGTTGCTTGTGAGGAATTAACCAATCAGACAGTTCACCTTTTACAATTTACCACAAGCTGTCTATTCATCAAAAGCACTAATTTGCAACCTAAAATGCGGCTGAGGTTTGAAAATTCGCCAAATTTTAAAAGTCGAGCATCGCAGCTGCCTGAACAGTATAGCGCCCTGGAATGCTCATTGCTGCAAGCCATTTCATACATCGCATCTTTCACTTTGCTGCAGCAAAATTATTATTTTTCATCAGCGACCTTCATTTTCATCGATACATCTAATCAGACGGCTGTATACATAGGCAGGGAGATGACTACCGACAAACTCTCCTTCAGTAAGGCTTCGAGCTTAGGATAGACATCCGTTGCATTACAACATGTCACACAACGAAAATAATTCGTTGATGGCTAGCACCACATGGTGTAGGCAATTTTTTTGTCTGGCTCACGGCCAGACGATAACCATTGTTTGCAAGCTGCCAACGGTGGTTCATTGGTACAGCATTCGCCCGGCACGCCAAAGGTCATGGGTTCGCCTTCGCCCGCGAACAAGATTTTCATTGATCATCGAAAAATTGCTAAAATTCAGTACATCTCCTTGGAAATGTGCTGAATCAAACCGAAATCAATGAACTAAAAGGATGAATTAATGTGAGAATTGAAGAGAAATACGTATTTAACCACTCACCTTAACCTGATTGTTTTTACGTTCTTTTGAAAGAATGAAAGCGTCATATTTAAAAGGCACAAAAACGGCTTCCATTGCCTTTAGAAAAATACGCACTTCACGATCACCATCAACACCCGTTGTAACGTTGAAGAGATCTCTTTCAATCGGTGAATGAATATCATTGCATCGCTTGAAGAAATCCCAAGCTTCCTTGTCTAATACAACGCTGAAAACAACATCGAAATAATTTCAAATAGTTTGCGAATCGATGCATATAAAGCATTTAATATAACAATTTTTCTAAACAGTAAATTGAATTGTTGCAGCATAAATGGCAACGAAATCACTGTATGGACGTGAAAAATATAGCAGATAGCGATCGTCGATACACTTACAACTACTACAGAAAAAATGGAAGCGGCACAGCTGCCATGGAGAGCCGATTTAGAGCAAAGGGTCACTTTCATTGCTAATAACCTATCGAATCATTCATTTAAGTTTCGCACAAAAAATCGTTTTTCCTTCTCATTGAGTAGTAAAATGTGACTCGACTGGCACATAGCTCATCTAAGTTGTTAGTAAAAAGCAATTCAAATCCAAATAAATTTATAAATGAAATGCAGAATGCTCATAGTTTTAATGAGGCTCATCATTTCGGAGACCATTAGTGAACACCGAATAAAAAACATTTAAGATGAAACAATCATGATTAATGACTTGTGATTTTTCAAATCTTGGTGCAATTAGTAAGATTATCACTCACTGTTATCACTCTTGGTATCACTCACTATCATGACGTCATTTCATAAGCTTTTTTGAATTCGAATTGATGGTTAGAGAGATGTGAGGTTAAGATACGAATGCCTTAGGCCTGTAGCTAATGTTTGAACTGATAAAGTAGTATATAACTCTAAGGGAATTTTTATTATGAACCAAACGCTGATCGATACGTAGCAAAGAAATATACAAACGGCCAACAAATTAAAGAGTTTAAAATAATGAAAAGAAAATCTTCGATTTAAAAAGTTTTATCTCACCTCAGTGTTGGTTCGGTTATCTCAACGATAACGTTTATCGGTTCGGGTTGAGTATTTTGAAGGAGAAACTCGAAGAAATGTACCTCACCGAAACTTGGGAAAATCCTAAATTAACTAAGCAACATTATCGCTGAATGACGACTTTTATGACAGTTGAATGGAATCGACTCAAATATATCTTTCCAGAAGCAAAAATTCCATCCAACTATTTCAATAAATTCAATTGCTATTTGCCAAGCACTCCGAAATGATTGAAAATTGATGAAAAAGTATCATGAAATTCAGAAATATTTATTAATAAAACCTCATTTGAAAGCAATTTTTCAGCTGTAGAGAAAATCGATGATGCACATTTTCTTTTGCAATATTTCACTTGAAGACAAATACGGTAAACACCAACGATTTGTATAGTGAAGATTTAAACCTTTGGGCTGTACATTACATGGCTACTTTTTATAGAGGTAATGGGCAGAAAAATAAAAAAAACAAAAAAATTTCCTCAGCAGTTGGCGATGACCATAAACATTCTCTGTATGGGAAAGTTTTCTGTAAGCGTTCAGCTAGACGGGAAAAAGCAACTCCCACCTATGCTCTGTTGTTATCGCCTTGAAGACGGCTTTCAATAGTTTCGATGCCTTACTTTCGTTACGTAACTTCTTATAAGCTTCGAGTTCTTGATGGAATATAAACCTCTTCACCGATCCCTGAAAAATCCGAACACTTCACTTACACATTCATAACATCGCACGTAACATCACGAAACATTCAGCAATTTTTAGATATGTTAAAGAAATAAAAGTTTTACTGCGATATACTGCTTTTTACCATGTGGGGAGTTAAAATGTGGTGGGGTGGAGAGGGAGAGAGGGGAAGCTGGGATGATGAGGAAGACGCTTTCTAATGATCACTAACGCGATCCAATACCTGCTTCGGATCAAAAATTTTGAATTTTTTTTGCAAAGAAACTGCAACCAGGCAACATATGACAACAAGACAGATCAGCAATCAATCGATAAACAATCAAAATTACCTTAGTAACGAGATTCTTTTGCGCGGTTTGTCCATTTCTAAAATCTTGAATTCGCCGCAATGAGTCCTCATTGAAAATTTCCTCATAGCGCAGCTTAATATCGAGTCTGAAAAAAAGACTAATAACAAAAATTACTATGAATCTAAAGAGTCTATAATAAACTGGACAAGTAAACGACAAAAAACAAAGGGGACCAAAAATTATATATTATATTTGGTTTGATTTTAATTATTATTTCTAAATAATATTTGTAAACGGTTTATATATCCCTAAAACATTTGTAACTAAATTTATACTTATAAATCACAGTGATGGCAAATCCAAAAATAAACTTGAACACAACAATCTTAAAATAAAACAACAACAGTTATTCGATTCATTTACTCTTCTTTGCCTGACCTCTTCATCTGTATTCAAGGCGATCCTGATATTGCTTGCTATCCATTGCGCATTTAATGAACTATAAGGCTTACATATGTATCGAAACGATCGAGAAACTTTTACTGGTTGGCAGTTATCCTGTTTTCTTGATCAACTGTAGATGGCCATTGTTAGCTGTTAGGAAACATATGTGACCACTATCATATTACAACTTCGAGTCTAATACTGTAGTCTAATGAAGAACCCACTTCTGAGCGGCCATAAAACGTTGGATGGCGGTTTCATGAATCGGACTCAAAGGTTTCGCACGGATTCTATACGAATCGACATCATTCTGACCGAGACGATTCAAACGACGACTCACTATTGCTGAAGTGCGACTATGCGTCAAATCTAAAAAAGAAAAAAGAACAGTAATTTTTGAACAAAGGCTAACTTCTTAAGTAGAAATTTCTGTCATTTGAATTTTAAACAGATAACTCGTAAAATTTTTTATTTGAGCTTTTAATAAATTGAGCAAAATTTCTTCTTTAGTGAAATTTTTTCAACCGATTTCAAAAATTCTTATTCACAGAGGGCATTACAACGATGTCGTATGTGTATGTCTGGATATGTCGGCTCTTCTGTCCAACAGTTTCGATTCGGGAATCACTGAGGCTAAAATTGAGAGATAATGTTGTACTCCACAAAACTGCCTTCTCCTCATACCGTTTTTCCCATTGAAATTGATCAATTTTAAAAGTGTTTAGACGCCACAAAAGTTTTAAAATGTTAAAAAGTTTATACGATATTGCAATTAATCACGTTGCATTTTACATTAAATGGAACCATAAAAATCGAATCTCTTGTAGAAGAGTTTTAATATTGAGAGTTCATGAAGTTGGCTGATCTGATGAGCGAGACTGAAAACCACGCGTCGTGCCGGTTATTCTAGGGCGTTTTTTTTCACTCATTTCCTTGAGATGGCACTTTCCACAGGAAAAAAAGAGAATGAAGCTTCGGTAAAGACTCACCGATACTTTTTGTTGAGGGATGGCCAACGTTTGCGATACGCATTAGCAAAACAAAGTTGATTTGTGGTGGAGATGGTAGAGCGCTCTCAACGATGGGCACTTGTAGGTTCGTCTGAACTGCCTCACATCCTTGTCGCATCAAACACTAAACGAAATATCAAAATCATCGAATGTTTAACGGCTTGAAGTTGGACTATCAGATTTCAAACAAAACTTTTTTGAAAAATTTAAACTTCCCTAATTAAACTTTCTCGGCTGAAATTGCAGAAGAGAAGATAACATTGGGTGGCATGAGATTAAAGCCAACGCTCTATGGGTGGTAATAATCTTTTCACGTAAAGAAAAGATGCAAACAGAATATTTGAACCAAATTGATTGACACTTTCGTAATTCCAATTACTTGGAAAATCTGTGAATTAAAATTCAAACCCCTTAGAGTGAATCCAGGAATTAAAATTCAAATAAAACCCCTTAGAAAGCGGAAAACTTTGACGGTAAAATTTGGTAAATAATGAAAAATGCACCAAAAAAAACTCGAGTTTTTAGCTAAAAGTGAAAAACCGGAACATTAAGCGAAAGCACTCTATAAAGAGAAATATTACAAATACGAAATGCTTCAAAAATTCTTTATTTAATAAGACGGTAGTTTTAAATTTTATAATAAATCAACGGTAAATTATAGGAATAATAAGCTGTGATATGGAAATCTATGAAAATATGACAGGCATGATAAGTGCCAATTTACAACAAATAAAAGACGTAATATAAAATTATATCTCCATAAGCAGACAGTGATTTTTTGTTGTCATTCGTTTTAGCAGGAAATAAATATAGCTCTCTGCTATGATTCAGCTTTGTTAAGCAAAAATCCATCGCTTTCCGAAATAAGTGATTTGTATGAATTAATTTTCTCATCAACAGTAAGTCCGCTTTTATAATCAAATTCAAAAGAATCAAATTTTGTGGTAACATCCGTTTCCGCAAATTTCCGCTGCAACATCGCATATTTTGAGAATGTCCAACCTACCTTCCCCTTCATCTAAGGTTTATGTTGCTCGATGAACAAACACTTCGTTGGAGGATTACAAGTTCCATTATTAATCAAATTACATACCTTCAATGGAAGATTAGCGCATCCGAGTGGCAACAATGAATCTGCATCCCATACATCGATTGCGAGATTATTCAACAATAAATACGATATGAAATCATCCTCTTCACCATCGGGAATTGAATTCCGATCGATTGTGTATTTCACCTTTAAAACTGATATGAATGCAAAATTTGTTGAAGAATTCCCACTCGTTTCACAGTGTAGAAAAGCAAAATCTCCTCATGCGATGAAATTCTTTAAAACATTTGAAAGATGAAATCAATTCTTTACCGTTGAACGTTTCACAGCACCTCAAATCTTTTAAATTCACATTGAACCGATCATAGATTGCAGAAAGAAAACTATTAAAACATGACTTACAGGTACTTTTTACACCGTACAATATACCCACGTAATACAGCAAAGAATTAAAATGCGAGGTGTACCGTAAAACCGTTTCCTTGTATTTCGATGAGTTTCCCATCGTTGCCCACACGTTTCAATATGCACGGTTGATTTTGTGTCTCATCATCGTCGTCATGATACACCAATAAACTGC
This sequence comes from Baylisascaris schroederi, assembly GCA_006503575.1. Taxonomy (NCBI): domain Eukaryota; kingdom Metazoa; phylum Nematoda; class Chromadorea; order Rhabditida; family Ascarididae; genus Baylisascaris; species Baylisascaris schroederi. The sequence goes on from QEWY01000319.1 coordinate 227,148, forward strand.
AATAAAATAATTCAGAGTTTCATCTAATGGATCATTTTTCCCATTTAATGCATTTTCCTACATTTGGGCACTTTCGCTGCGAGCAAATTATTTCAAATTGATTTAAAGTAACTTGCGAAATGCTTCACAAAGCAGGCAAAATATGTGCTTTTTGTGAGATAATTCGAAGACATAAAAACTTTTACTCATGGACGGAACAGAGTAGTAATTCCTCTATCATGTCGAGTGCTAAGTTGTTAAACAAGTCAAAGCTTTCTAACTTTCGACAGTATTCTAAGAAGGAAGCCATCTGACCTATGAGGCTCCATACTGATTTGCCAAACAGAGCGGTTATACTCTTACAACATTAAAACAAAACCTATTATGTTTTAAACTGTCAGGCAAAATTCAAGAAATAAGAGTAAGATACAACTCTCTCGACGAAAAAATTTCTCAAGCCACTTTATTTTTCAAACCAATTTAGGCCAAGTTTGTTATTACAATACGCTTAGAAATGAAAGTTTAATGCTATGGCAACATTGTTAAAAAAAAAAAGAGGTAACATCTGATCAGTGAAGGAAAGTGTTCGTTAGCCTATCTCGTGAGGCCTAGTTTTATAAGTACCATGAAGCCTTGAAAATTATGGCAATCCCAAAAACAAGCTTGAATTTGGCACCAACACTATGAAGTCAATGGCTGTAAAATCGATTCATAAGATAAAAATCCAAAAGAGAAGGCCAGTTTTTGAACCAGAGCTTTTACGTCCCGGAAAAAAATTTTTTTCTTTGGTGGATTTCGATCTTGTGGACCTCAATAGAGAGAGAAATTTCGGATGGTCATGAAACGGCAGTACCGACCGAAAGATAAGAAAATGATTATAGGAACAAAGGTCTCGAATGCCTCTCGATATCCGACGCTGAATTTCGNTTCATTTAATTAACTTGACCGCTAGCATAAACCTTCTAATTGATTTTTTTTTTGTTGCAACCTTACCGATGCCCACGAAAACCAACCGGTGTAAAATGCATACAAATCATTTTTACCTCTAAATATCTTCAGCCCTTTTTAGAACTGACGAACCAACGTGAAAAAAGACGCAAAAATTCCCGTTATGATTCACGTCATTCTCAGCAAAGTTTTATAGCTCTAATTCCAGTGGTTGTCGAATCAGAACTGCCGAACAGATAAACTGACACATATGCACATGCGCAAATATGATGGTAGGAGGAAAGAGTAGAGTAAAGTGATTAGACCTCAAACTTTTTCAAAGAGACATAGAATTATACAAACTTCCACCAAATGAAGTGACCGAGAGTGAATTAGTAGGAGTGAAAATCTTGGCATATTCCTTGAAAATATCAAAATAATGAAAAACAAGAGTGACGCAACTTCAACGCAATTATGCGCAATTACATATCATCCGAACAACATTAAAAAGGAATTTGTGAACAATAAAAACTTCTAATAAACAAACCGTTCGCTTGTAATCTGCTGAAAACGATAAAAATTCATCGTGAAAAATATCGACTGAGGTGGATTCGTATGCGATGCTGCTGAATCGCTGAAAGCATTCCTTTGAAATCAGTCTCAGTATGGACTCATCTTATATGTATTACTTATGCACAGATATATTCTTGGCTTTTAATCTTTTTTAGGCGCATTTACGTGACTTTGCGAAAACTGCATTGTGCATACGTATTAAACTCGCTACCGCAACGATATCTAGAAGATATGGTTCGCATCACAATATTACAGCTTCCAATATACACCTTTGTTCCTATTTTGGAAATGTCTACAAGAATGAAGGCAATAAAAATATGGAAATGGTATAAAATTGGCATAAGCAAATTTTGAACTAGTCGGGTGTGACAAAAAGAAGAATTTTTAATAAAGATGAAGAGCAACGGAATGCGCAGATATGCTCTACATTGTACAACAGAGAGAATTAAGGGGCTGCACACCATTAGTGGTTAACTTTCGCAAAAAGGGTGGTTGAGATAAAGCAAATAAGCGATTGTAGATCAAGTTATTTAAAAGATTTTTAATCTTCTTATCAATCGTTTCATTGCCAATAAAAATACAGTATTGGCATTAATATTACTACTACACGGCAATATTTCTACTAGTAGTACTCCTACAAACAGTTATACCTTCTTATTCTCACATCGACTTTGCCAGTAAAACACGAGTTACCACAATCGTGGCAGTTATATGCAGTGAATGTTCTTATAATGAATAAAATCTGGAAGAATAACATACATGTCGAGAATCGCAAGAAATTGTATTATCACTTCGTTAGTATTGAGGCGATCGTTTAACTCGATGTTAATATTTGGTTTCTAAAAGTGTTATTATTCAACTGTAAATCATTCAAATCAATAAAATTATTAAATTAAAAAATTTTTCTCTAGCAAAATTTAAGACCTTCATATATCAAATATGGGCAGGTAATTTATCGACGGGGAAGTTTTCAGAAAAATAACAAGTGGAAGGGATGCTAAAGATGACCGGGATATGCGATTTTTCATTTCAATCTATCGGGCTAACCGATTGGAAAAATATTTTAGATATTGAAAACCGCCCAGTAATGTAAAGTCCAAAGGAACCGATCCGGAGCTGTTTTTTTCGAGCTTATTTATCAGATACAGGCAAACGTACATTCGAAATCTTCGCTTAGATTAGATTTCCACAGGTTACTAATATCGACGTACATTTGCTCACAAACATTTATATATACGTACATACATGGTGCCTTACAATTAACATATAAGGCGATCGAATATTATTATAAAATCAATGTTTTAATTATTATTGGGATATGGGATTCGTCCCAACTTACTTTCAGGTTGTCAGCATCAACATAAATAGGTTTGTCTCCATTGCGATCAAGGATTGGTGTGAAGTTTGTCTGCATCAATTTTGTGAACGTTGCGTGAGGAATACTCGAGATCCTTCAAAGAGCAGCACGTTCATTCTTTCTAATAAAATGCATATATTTAATAAATTGCTGTTTCTCGATTATTCACCGAATTTACCAATTTTCCATCCAGAATTCATCAATTTTCCATTGAGAATTTACCAATTTTCCATCCAGAATTCATCAATTTTCCATTGAGAATTTACCAATTTTCCATTCCAAAACTGAATTTTCTCAAAAAATTACAAATGTTCTCATGGCTTTTATTGTTGAACTTAGACTGATTTTATTTCATCTCGCTCTTTACTTTCAATATTTTTGAGTTCAATGACCCACAGTTGGATGCTTCATCGTTGATCTCCGTCTTTCATAAAGAATATTTTTGGTTTCCTCTTTAGGTGATAAAGGAAGAACAGAAATGAGAGCTAAAGCTAACGGTTTCTCACTATAACTGCATAATATGAAAGTGAAACAATAATTACAATTTTATTACTCATTACTTTATGTTATTTCATCGAAAATATTTCTCGAAAGAACATCAATTCAAATACGACTTCCCAGCAACTAATCTCAATAAAAATTACTTCATTTCAACAGCAATGGACTATAGTTTTTTAATTATGGAAGAGGAAGGATTAAAAATTTGTGCAGATATACTTTAGAAATAATTAAATAAGAAACAAGAAGAGATGAAAGAAAATGTGCATAGACAATCTACAGTATATAATTAATACTGTTTCATCATACAGTAATAAAAGTGATAAAATGTTTTTATATTTAAGAGGGGCTTCTCGTATTCTTCAACTGATGTAGTTAGAACTTTCGCACATAGTGATGTCGTTGAAATAACGTTATCATCCTTCTAAATATTTTACTATCTTCCTAAATCGGCCGTATAATTTTCACTTCAGAGGGAATCAAACCTCGCCAATGGGATACTGTATTGTATATTATCAGCCTCGTTGCGATTCTGCTTTCCAATGAATCGATTGATCGTTTCACAACTTTTCGCTATTGATGCATCGCCAGCCAATGTTGCGCGCTGAAATCATTTCACTACCGTAACCTCTCATTATACACATGCCATGAACCAGTATCTTAAGCCATCCCTTCTACGATGAACAAAGCCATTTCTGTACCCAGGATCCGAACCTTCGTTTTCCATTTGTCGATGGAAGCATTAATCTACTGAACTACCATACTCGATCGACTCCCCATTACAGAACTACTTTCAGCTTACAGTCATAAAATGAGGTGAATACGTTGGTAATAAGTTTATCAGAAGCAAGCATAATAAGTCGCATAGAAGGGATTCGAATCGACGCTATAATTTATAATGAAATAATTTACATATGCAAGTGTTGCTGCGTAAACACTTGAGTAAACAAATGTTATTTTCTCTGCATAGATACGCTGATATATGTGCACCATAACGTTTTAGAAAAGAAAGGAAAAGGAAAATATCCCATTATGGCAACCATATGGCAATAAATCAGCGATCTTCCCCTTTTAACCATCGCTCCGTCCATTGTTACATCATGTGAATTGTGTGGGGCAGTTATGTGGTAGGGCTATCTCCAGTACGTTTATACAATAACACACTTATGCCAGCCATTTGCGCTTCTCGTTTATGCGTTGGAACAGTCCGATGAACAGACTGACGTGTAGACATGCACAGACTTGGCATCAGACTAACAGCGTTCCGCAAAGACTCGTAAAAACCTCACAACGACTTGGAACGGTAGCAGAGAAAAATATAAAGAAAGAAATAATGGGATTATATGGTTTACACAATTTATTAAAGTTACTTTCGATAGTCGAGATCATATTTAACTGTTATAAAAAATAAAGCAAAAAAGAATATTCCTTTGCAGCATTCGAATTTAAAGAAACATACCGGGAACGGAATCGGTGGCAATATCGGCGGTTGCCTGAAAGTAAAATACATTTTAACCATTTCTGAATTGATAAAAGATATAGTGAATGAAAAAAAACGCAGATAAATAAAATGATGCATATTGGGCATTGAGTATAGACACATAAATCGCTCTTCGTCATTGTGACCATTGAGGAAGTTGAATTTTTCAAAAACCATAAGGTGAACCTTTCTTTCCTTGGTTTCGGCACAGGTATTGCTTGCTCAACAATTTTCTTCGCGGAATTTGCCATCTCATTAGCAGATGGTATATCCGATTCTCGAATCCATTCGTTAACGCGCGCATCGCTCACATTTCCCATATTTAAATTGCCCGCTTCGGATTTTGACTGAAATTTTTATTATTCCCATTCAAAGATGAATATATATATATATATATATATATATATATGCATAGAATACAACAACATAGTGCAGTACAATGTATGACAAATAGCAAATGAGAGACAATTATTGGCTTATATTTGAAGCATGAATTCGGTATCCTATTGGGTAAAGCCATAATGAGGCAGTGTAAAGTATAGTCAGAGCCTGAATACTTTGTGTTGCATATGAATAAGATAATAGCAACTTTGCCCATTAAGGGATATAACTATGATAAAGACTATCAATACTATTAGAAAAGAAAAATTCCGGTAGGATAGTTGTATTCTACAATTTGTACATCAAATATACAAACTGAAATAATACATCTAAATTATGACATAGAGTTTCCTTCTTCTTAAAAACGATCACCTTTAGAGAGCCGCATCTAAAAAAATTCCCTACATCCGATCCATTCAGAAATTTGCATATGCAAATTTGGCATAGATCTTTCGGTCCTATAACTATGAAGCAAGCGGCTAGTCGTAACGAAAATACATTAAAAGGTCGGTCCGTAGTATACATGCATTATACCTCACAAAAATTCATGCCGAATGATATTTATTTTATCCCGCTGCTTCTGTGATTACTCAGTTGACACTATTCATAGATATCAACGTGAATGAGGGTTATACTTTATTAATTTTTTGAATTCAGAATCGCAACCAACAAAGTGAGCAATTGTGGAAACATATTTGCATAGGAAATAGAAAGCATATTTACTTTCGGAAATATAGGAATAACTGATTTAATTACTTATTGCACTATTTAATTGCTTAAGAAAACCGATTTAATTACTCCACATATTGTTTCGTTATTCATTACTTTTAAGTGATAGTTACTAACAAATTAATTTATATAAAAGATCCATTTTCTTTGTTAAAAAGGATGAAAACTCAAAATGTAATTATTCGCAATTGCATCGTATTAATGCTTTGTTTTAGATAAAATATCCACATATACTTAGTAGAAAACATTAACTCTTCGACTCATAAAATTTTCTATTCTCATTATCTTTTAGCTCTAACCTCAATCTTTGTCAATACACCTCAGTATTGCTTAAAAGTGTGAATTATCTATAGATTCGGTTCGCATTAAAACCGACTCTCAGGTCGTCTCCTACGCTTCTCCCTTAAATTCATCTCATATTCATAGCGATCCGCCCACATTAGCTTACCTTTTAATTGGTGAATAGAGGCTTACGAGATGGAAGCTTCAATGTGAATGGAAACTAACGAACCTTTTTAATACAAGAATAACCGAATCGGATGTGAATGCGAGGCATTAGCTGACCAAACGGCGTATGCGCTGACAACTCACCACGCCACCTCAGCAAGTTCTTGAAGCATAACGTTTCATCGGGATTTACTCGAGGTCCTCAAATGATATTCATTTCAATTCCCATATTCATTGATGTATTTCGATGCGTAATATTTCATACTGTAAAATATTAGAAGCGATAAAATAACTGCTTTAATTATTAAAAATAATAAATGACACCTTAAAATGATAACGAATGATGATATTGGCACAATGAGAACTAGTAAAACAAAAATTTCTCGTCAGTTGTGACTTTTTCAAAACATTTGGCGCAGTGCCAACTTTTCTTGTTTTAGACAAATTTCTAAAATATTTGCAAATCTGACAATTTCAGCATAAAATTCCAAAAAATTGCATAGAGAATTTTCAGCGGAAAAAAAAATTAATTTGGAATGATTTTAGACATAAGCAATAAATAACAAAGTGTTTTGGAAATCGAAATTGAAAAACGATAGGGCAGGTCCACCTCCAGTTAGTGGCACGGTGATCCGTTCGGGAGTATTTTCGTTTGCAAATGGGCACCATGCACCCCACGCCAACATTACTGATTGTGAAGAAGAAACTGTACCCTGCAATCAAAGAGCAAGTTTCTCGAGGAATATCTTGCATAAAAAGGAAAAATTGTGTTTTCACCGAATCAGTAAATGCGCATAAAAATAACAAAACGAAATTTTTTTATTTATTTTCAAAACTATCCTTAGTATCTTGATGCACCGACAATTTGAGCGGTGAAATTTGTCAGCGATTCAAGTATTTCCGAATGCGATTGTATCATGCGGTCAGATGGTGCCTCTACCATAACCTATTACTTTGATCTACAATTATAAGGATCCGCCTACTTCAGTGTAAAGAGTCCAAAAAAATTTTAAAAGATTAGTACGCTCAATCAGAAATAAATTCAAAAAATTCAGCTGCTTGCCCACTGATATGTGACCTTGTGGCCTATAATCTTTGCTATATTATTGCAGCTTGCTGATTTCAACACTGCAAGAGAGTAAAATATTTTGCTGCTTCACATCGAACAACTGAGCTTAACGCTTGTGGAGGAGATTGCCGATCATTGGTGGAGGTGGTTTATGAGCGCGATGTTTCGTTGTCATGGGGAAGGCTTCTAAGCCCCGTCGCCAGAGCAACTTTGGAAACGTCTACACCACCACCATACCTCATAGACGACTATGAATATGCCAGGAATCGTACTCTACGGGTCCAAATCATGAACTGCTCACATCGCCATAAAATTTCATAACCACAGATTCCCGAACAATAAAATTCTGAAGTTGATTATTAAAAAATTTGGAAATTTTTGTTCTTCTTCGGCGTTAATGTTTTTGCGCCATTCAAAATGGTTTTAGATATCACTTTAACAAATCATAAAATGCTCTGTAAAAAGCACATAATGTGCTTTATACTTTGTACAACAATCAACGTTGTTTTACCTGTTAATAACTTAAAAATCAATCAAAAATTTACACAAATAAACAATAACTCGATAGTGCAAAAGCTTCAGTTAATAAAAAACGACCATAAGCAGTGTTTCTCCTCATACACTTTGTGGGAAATATGAAGGCCTGAATTCAAAAATGAGAGGACATGGGAAGATATTGGATAGAAAATTCAACTGATCATTTCTAGAGCACACAATATCATATGGAAAAAATAATTGCATTCATCCAGCTGTTCAGTGTAAGCTGAATTAAACGAATCCATCATCAAAGAAAAAATTATTTAAGACAGTAAAACAATACTATGTCTTCAGATGGATAAATTTTTTCCTTCTTCTTAGCTATACTTAATTCAATGACATGGGACGATACAATATGAAATCCGGAGTACTTACATCATAGGCTTTGACACCAACGAGATAGTCCAATACAAAAACAACTGCGAAGAGAGGATCAGCGACCAATTTCTTTAACGATACATTATTTCGTACAAATAACGTATCATCTTCAGATCTGAAGCAATACAATTCTGCTTCCCTTACGAAAGAGAAAAATTATTATCTTTTATTAAAGAAAATTTTTCTGGCCCTTAAATAAGTAGCCCGATAGTATTCAAAAAGCAGAAGAAATTCTTGGCATCGCTATCTACAGCGAGAGAATTACACTGATCTTTTGCTTCAAAAAGAAATCATTTCATTAAAATTGTCCGAAAAAAAAGTGGTAATAAAAAAATTCGCCGATTAATTATATATGAAAACAATTCGTTTGCTAATGAATGAAGTAAAGAAAATGCAAAAAACACTAACCTGAGGTCAAGACTACTACGTGACATTGGGCGCGCTTTGCGTCTTAAACTGTGTGTGCCGGTGATATGCTCATCAAGAGAGGAAAGATGAAAACACTGTGGTTCTTCGACGTATGTATATCCGTTGTGGACGCCGATCTAAAACATAGAAGAAAACTTTTAGAAAAATTTTCCACTTTTCGAATGGAAAACAGTGACCAAGCATCACATGATATAGAATTTGGCAAATGATCAAATTTAGAAAAGTTAAACGATGTTCCTAAACAACTGAATTTGCTACATTGTTCAACTCATTTTATTCGTATTTTGCACAACGTAAATTCCACCACTATGAAGTCTAAGAATGACAACAATGATAATAATAGCAATAATAGTAGAAATTAATGGCAGTAATAGTAACAACGAAAATAATAATGGTAGCGACAGCAAATAGTAGTGATAATATTAAAAATAATAAAAATAATAACAATAGCAAAAATGATAATAAATAAATAAAAAACAAATAAATAAATAAATAAATAAATAAATAATTAAAGTAAAATAATAGCAACAGTAATAATAACAACAATAAAATATTTATCGCGTTTATATCTGGTGACAGTGAGGCTAATCAAACTCAACATCGATGGTATCAAATACTGGTTACTGTTTAAGTAAGGAAATTTGCACAGAGGGCAGTAATCTAGAAAAATTTAATGCCACAGGTTGATTAATGAGTAATTAATTAAGAGACGAATCGGTCACCACAAACTCATACCCTGAGTCTCCTTTCGAGTACTTGCATAGGTACAATATCCTTATCAACCGGTGATTTGTTTGCACGATAAAGTCGATCGTTGTTCAACAATTCAATAAACATCATCTCGAGTTTCTCGGCGTGTGGCCCAAATGAGATCGAAAGACCTTCGAGTATGCAAGGGGATGTTGGCTCGAGATTAGCGTCAAACAGCTGTGGATAACCTTCAATTTCAAAACGTTCAGTCACTTTTGATTTGCACTCATCGATTTTCGGTCCATTACTTCCGTTGAATTATGCCTTCATAAATGATGATGGAATGTTGTTGCAAAAAAAAAACAATGCATAAATTTGAAAGGGAATTAAATAGATGTTTCATCTTTTAGTTATCGATATCAACCTAATCACTGCTTCGGACAAAATATTAACTTGACCAATGATCCACTGAGTGATCTTGGAGGTTTTTTTAAATGGCATTTTGGTTCGAAAAAATAAACTTTTAAAGTTAGTGCTGCACAGAGTACTCCTCAAAACGTCGGATGAAAAGACACAAACAAACGATTGCATGAATATAGCAAAAGTAGGAAAACACGCCAGAAAAGCTGACAAAACATGGCTCTTCCACCACACTCATTAGACATATTTTAAAATTCATTCCATTAGAATACGATCAATACGATCAATAAAATACGATCAATCTAAAATCTAAAATACGTAATTTAATCGCATATTTTAAAATCCATTAAAACAACTGTCATTCCATTAGAAGCTGATCGACCAACAAGTGGAAAACCGCAAAAGTTGGTACGATCGGTCATCCTGTGATGCTGATTGGATACAGCAAAGGTGGTAACACCGATCTCAGTGGTAGTCGAGTTCCAACTATCGGGCAAAGAAACGTGCACAATTACATACAACATATGCGCTCAATAATGCACGTTGCAAAAGTGGATTTGTATAGGTGCACGTTTACTTCTGAAATTAGAAACAAAAATAGGCTCACCTTCTGGCTTCTGTACTCCAGGAATAATTTCCTGTGCAGAGACAATGCAAAATTCCGGTATGAAATCGATTGCGTTCATCATTCGTTGATGTGTCTGCAGACAAACTTCGAGAACACCACCAGCTTTACGTAAACTCTCCGACATACGTGTCATATCCGACATAAACAAAAGTAGTTTTGGTGATCCGTAATATAATTGAAGCCTTGAAATGCAATTGATAAGCTTTCGTTTTTCAAAATTTCAGCTCATATTTATTGGCCCGTAACTTGTTGGTAAATTTTGAGCTCCAATAACTCACCCCTTTCATAAACCGACCAAAAAATTGTTAATGGAAAAACCATTTTGTTGTTCCATATAGAGCTATCATAAAGAACTTTTGATTTATGACTAAACTTTTTTCGCTTTGAAATTTTTTAAACGTCATGGATGAGAAAGAAAAATGAGAAGAATATAGGATTGTAAAATATAACATATGAAGTGGAAAAAAGAACTATATAAGCGCTTTTAATGTTATATAAGGTTGCGGGAATCAATTAGAAAATATCGAAAAATACAATACAGATATATGAAGTGTTTAAATAACCGCAGAGTAATCAAATAATAAATTAACAGAAATGCGGATAAAGTTGCAAATAGTATTTCAAAATATGCAAAAATTAACATATAACAGATGAAAAATGAAATATGCAAAATAGAATAAAAGAACAAACTATTACTTGCATTACTATTTAAATAAGAGTATAACAGAATAAATTTCATTTCTCTATGATGAATTATTTTCTCACCTCGAAATATGCATATGAAAATCGGCTGTACTGAAATCTGTGATCGGCTTCCCGATTGAAAACAATGGTGTAATTGTCCATGCTAATGTATATAAATTATCCTCATCACTGGCCGGATTCTCACTCTCGACCAATTCAACGACGATGACAACATCTTCATCCTTTATTGGACTATGGAAAAATATTACCTATAAAAATTTAAATTCCGGTTTAGGATATGAAAAGTTATTATGTTTTTGAATCATAAATACTATAGAGATGAGCTCAATTCTTCCTCTTTGCCATTTTCTTGTCATCGGGAAACATAAGAAGCTCGTTGCATGCTTGAATCCACTATTATTTTTCTGGATTGTTTATAGCGTATTGAATTCCAGGATTTATCGAACATAGCAAGCTCAAATGCATAGTCAATCAACACTTGATCGTTTTTGAGCCCTAACCACAGCCTAGCCAATGAATGCAGAAAAGAGCAACTCCCTGTCCCCGGCTATAAATTAACCATGCTTCTGGCTATTTCTGATCAATCGTTGACTCATTTCAAGGAACATATGGAATATAAGCCAAAAACATAATTAATTATCTTCTATATACCATATGTTGCGTTGAAATATTTGTTTAAATTATTAATTTCCTCTCTTAAATGGGAGCCTTTTTGCACTGTCCGTAACGAATATATTGTCATATTTGCATGCGTATGCATATGCTCTTATTCATAATTTACGAATCGAATATAATATTTATAAATAGATTTTTGTTTTAAATGAAATCAATTTCGAGCGTTAACTACACTGTAGTTTGTTTAGCAATTTCAGAGCGTTAACTACACTGTAGTTTGTTTAGCAATTTCGGAAATATCATTGGCACTGATTCGATAGTCAATACAATAGTGGTGGTAAATGTTTGATAGAGACGTTAAAGCTTACGTCGGAGAGATCGATAGTATTGCTTTCGGATCGAATCCATTCGCCGTAATATGGTCGACCAAAAAAACCTTTACTGCTTTTATCGTAAAAATATATATGTAGACGATAATAAACACCAAGTTTCAGCTGCAAATGTTTAACAAACCATCATAGGGCAATTCCTTTTAATTAAAGTAAATTCAACTGTGAAAAGTGCCTCTATCAATATTTATATTAACTCGAAATTGTTGACATTCATATTCCAAACACTAAAAATATATTTCTTCAGTGAAATTCACAAATTGAATTCCACCACCATTTCGATTTAACGCAAGAAACTTTCAAAAAATGAGCGAAAAATTTTTCCATTTGCAATGGAATTTCGCTCATTTATACGAACGAATTTATGGTGAAGTTAATTTTACGAATTACGAAGTGAAATTCATTAAAAGTCGAAAAGAAAACGGAAATGATAAAAAAAGAAGGAGGCATAAATAGCAAGGATTATGCGACAATTGTTTTTTGTAATTCAATACTAAAAACCAACTAAATAATACAACAGCATTAAAATCCTCTCTCATGCAGCTTTTTTCATGTGTCCGACTGCTATATATTTCCATAGGAAGAAAATTCATTTTACAGTCGATTGTTGAAAAACTTTGTTAGAGATTAACGAAGAGTATTTCATACGATATATTCATTGAAACCTGTCAAACAATTGTTCTATTCTATGATGTTCGATCCTATTTTATGGTGGAACTTAAATGTTCTGAATTTCTGTTGGCCATCAGATACGGTGATTATCCAACTACCCTTCGATGCTTTCAACGGATATATACCGATTTCCTTCAAATGTTTCCCTTGACCATAGTCTTTTGCAGCTATGCAACCAGCATTAAAGTGAACGTTTTAATGAATGCACAATAAACAAATTTAGAAGAGTGCTAACATAAAAATTGAAGTAGTTGATGAAGGGATTCCTTTTTTCATAAAACAAACGATATATCTTTTCAGTAGTGAAACGCTGAAGGAAAGTATTTATTCAAGGAAGTTCATGAGTGGTACAGGGATGTAGTTATGTTCAATATTAATTCTGGGAATAAACCTCTCTAAGTTTCATAAACTTCATTCTTCTTGGCATAGCTCATTTTACATAATATCTAGGAATCTCCAACATTCGAATATATAAATACAACCCTCCTGTTCCCATCTCGATGTGGACGATACACATTTTCCTCACAACAATATTAGGTGGCGAAAATCTTTAATATTTTCACCGCCAATTGTTCGACATTCCTCTACCTCAATATCCCCTTACCACTCATCATAAAAAAAATTGAAATAAACTTTTTTGAACTTATTCAAAAACATACGTTTGTAAACTCGGCATGACGTATTGCGAGTGCATAGGGGGATGTGGTATCGGGATGAGGGGGTGGTGAACGTCTGGGGGGTACACAACGAGTCAGCTGCAGCAGTTGATACCAATCCGAAGTGGCCATAACACCTGCAATGAAAACTTATTCATTTATGCACAAAATATTTCTATTTACTTCTATCAGCGAACAATTTCTGAGAAAAACACTCGTTAAGTTGGTTTCATAACATAGAATGCGAGTGGGGAAGGAGGAGAGACTGCAGGGGAAGGGAGGTGGAAGGGAGTAGAAAGAATGAATTAGGTGATTAGGACATTTTCACTCAACAAAGGTGAATTTTTAGCAGCACAAGACGGAGTCAAGAAATAAGCCAAAAATTATTTCTTCAAGCATAGGGAAAATAGCTCGCATTTATAAATTCCCAGTCTGTGAGTGGAAATTGTTCTAATTGTATTCAATGATCTTCAATGATAGAGCAGTTAAACCATTGTAATACCCATTGTAGCATCATTGCACAAGAGGTTTTATTCTTTGGATAAACGACCAATAGAATAGAAATTAAAGCAACAGATAATACCATTTTGGAATAGGCAAAGTAAT
>QEWY01000319.1:242174-386288 GCA_006503575.1 Baylisascaris schroederi
ACATATATATATATAAAATTCTTACAATTACTATGGGCAATAATCGAGTAAACTACCGTCTCTTTTCATTTAAAAGCCCTATATTTAAAGCATCCGCAACATTCGAGAAAGGTTTCTTGACAGATAAAACACCTTATAAACAAGGAAATAGAATTGACTAATTTGAGAGGTTGTCGTGATATAATTCAATACGTAGAGGATGCATATCTAAATATGAGCATACGAGGAGTATTAATGAGTTCATCGATCAAACCATCGCCGATTCTCAATATTCTCCGTTAACATGGCAACCGAAATGACCGTTTTGAATTCGCGGCGTTTTAATCGTTTCGGGATTAATGCCTATAACAATTTCGAAAATAAGATGCGAACAGAAAAAGTTTTAATGAATTTATTCACCCAAAGCATAAAAAACTGCTCGAGCAGAAAGAAAGATAGCAGGAAGTAGATAGGGTGACAGACAGAAAAGGTGATTTGGAATGAAAGAGAGTATTGGCTGAGTGATTTACATCCTAGAGGATATACTACAAAACGACTGATATGCGAATCTTTTTTTTCTCCACTAAGTAATATATGTTACGACGGTTGTATAGAGTGAAAAATGAGAAAAATCTCCGTAAAAAGAGGTAGGTAAGCGAAGCATAATGAAAAGTTATGAATGTGCAATGGAAAGATCCGTCAGGAAGGGAGAGAAAATGTGAGAGATGCAGCCATGGGTGAATGAACTTACACCAAAGAAAAATCATGCCTTTCCGGGAAAAAAAAGCTGAAAATATTTATCTAAGTTGAGGGGATTTTTTTTCTGGCAAAAAATCCAAGTCATAAGAAGATGAATAATTTATCTAGGATTTAATGCATCGTTCATCAAAAAAAAAAAAAGACGCGTGCATCATAGCCACACGCGTCGCATCGCATTGTTCAGTAATTATCGCGTGACTTTGGAAGTTTAATTTCCTTTCAGTTGCTAGGCAACGATTTATTATTTTTACAATCACTATTTCTTTGATGTTGAAAGGTGTTATGTTTTTTTGCGTTCGTTGTTGTGGTGAGCGGTCGCTATTTTGTTGCCTCTTCATTGACGCCATCTCATATGAAAATAACGGTAAATTTAGAACCTTGTAGGAAGCTTTTTTTTGCGTTTCTAAATCCTCGTGCTGAAAAGAAAGTTATGGAAGGATCTTTAACTTCCATCGAAAGAGTCTTTGACTTTAAAGCATCTTCTAATTCCACCCATTTAGCTCATCGGTTAGAAGCAAGCTTTCTAGGGTGTAAGATGGTCAACTGTTGCTCTAAAAAACTTATGCATTTTTGAGAGGGAAATACGAGGAATTAGTTTCTTCTTACTTACTGGAGTTGAAGCATGTTGTAGAGCCCCAAAAACTCCGTTTCTGAAGCATGTTGTTCCAACACGCCTGCTTGAGAACACTATAGTCCCTCTTTCTTATGGTCTTTGGTCTTTGTTTTCGTTAACCACCTTTTGGGTTTTTAAACGGTGCAATGTTCATACTTACATATGCTTTATTTCTTCCCTGTATATTTGTTCTATTAGATGTTCAAAACTTAGTTTTTTAATTCTATAATATAATTAAAGATGCTTATTATTATTGCCTCAAATATTATCATATAACATATGTGCCGCTTCTTTCATTTCAACTTACACATATATATGCTTTTTAGCTATCTGTGTACACAAGTGCAAATAATGTGGTCATGAAAGGTTCTAGTAAAGCGAATGCATTTTTGGGATTGAATTCGCGCCCTATCCTTTTATTGGTCTATGACGACCCATAACCATATTCCCCTCATCTCAGATATCAGTGGTACACTAAAACGCGAAG
Source organism: Baylisascaris schroederi (assembly GCA_006503575.1). Taxonomy (NCBI): domain Eukaryota; kingdom Metazoa; phylum Nematoda; class Chromadorea; order Rhabditida; family Ascarididae; genus Baylisascaris; species Baylisascaris schroederi. The sequence goes on from QEWY01000319.1 coordinate 244,013, forward strand.
TGATTAGAGTTCGTAGAATGACCGTGTTGCATAGTTTTGGTAGAAGTGACGCTATTAAAAAAGTGCTTCCAGAAGCATAAGCTGAAGGTTGAAAGATGAGGAATCCTAAAAAGGGAGTGAATTGGGGGGGAGGTGGGGGACCATGGTGCATTTGCGTGCAGTGATAAGACATATGTAAGGGCAGATGCCTCCAAACTTTTTAGTTGCATTCCATGTTTAGCATCTGTTTTCTGTGCTCATTTCACATGCCATCAGCTAAAAACTCGTTATGATTCCCAGTGTATGTGAGGTAGATTCTGTTGCAAAGGAGGGAGTGAAGGGTTGGTGTCGCAACGCACGAGTAGGCTAAGGTGGGGCGTGTGCTTGACCGTTCCCTTGTTACCATGGCTCTCGTCTCCGTTGTGATTGTGCTTCTATTTCGTCACTGTCGCAGCCGTCGAAGGCTGAAATTGTTTGTAATTTGAGGTGTGATCATTGCTTTCATAACACCCTGAAAAACCATCACTACGCTTCATATCGAGCATATCCAATCATTTCGTTTATTTATGTGGGAAAAATCCTCTCCAAACGTTCACGCCATCTTTATTGTGCATATTAATTTGCATATTAACTGATTTCCTTCCTCTTTGTCTGCATTCGTTTTATCAAGAGAAGTGGGTGAGAAAACAGTCATGAAGCATGTCGTGCGATTGTTCTCCCTTTATATAAAAGTCTCTAGAGTATGGTTGTTTTGTTTTGTTTTATTTTTTTATTTTATTTTGAGTGAAACATTGTAGTCGATGGACGATTAGACTATTAAAACGCACGAACTGATATCTTATCAGCCACACGATATTTTCCATAATAGTATCTGTGTTGTTTTGCATAGAAACAGTTCCGTGTGGTGAGGTCTTCACGTGATCTCATCATTGCTAAGGTAACTTTATTTATGTTAAAGAACAGGTTATTGCAGCTAGGAATGACCAAAAACGATGTATTGGCGGGTGTTATATCGAAGGCATCGTCGGCTTCAACGCTCACTGATCACCCACATCGTAAAGCAGTGAGCACGAATGGGCATCCACGCGAGAAGGAAACAGTTGATGAACCGCCGGAAAAGACGATCGAGAATTTGAAGATCAAGCCAAGCAGCTTCGGTCAAAGAAGGTGTGTTCAACGTCATTTTTATTTCTTATGATGGATCGATTCCGTTGAATAAAAGCGACTAAAAATTTCACAAATAGGAAGAGAGTCGAAGGCATCTTCGAGGTAAACAGATTGGGTTAGAGAGTTACATCTCCGTTTGACGGAGCAAAAGAAGAATGTGCTCACGTGACTGATGTAATATATGCTGTTGAATTTTGATCACTTGACCTTTTGATTATTTCACCATACGTACACAAAAAGCAACCACGTAATTCTTCATTTACGGAACTAGCCGAACGCTTAGTCAAAACGAGAAAGAAAAAACCATAAAGTACGCGTTGCAGTTCAACTTGCAACTGCTGATGACTGCTTTCTTTGAAATTCAGTTTTAGATAAAGGTATCTTACTGTTAGTTCAGTTGCAGTCGAATACCATTCTCTCGATCAGTCACCACCCCTCTCTGATGTTGGTTTGTTACTGAATCATCTTGCAGATAAATAGTCGTTCTAGACGTCATGTTATGATCACCAATATATTAGCCCATAGTTGGCATGTAGCGCATGGTGTGTATGAATGGAATGTTTTATTGGTCAGGAAATTGTAATGACTCATTCCTTCGGGGCTTATACCAAATATTCTCTCGATGTGATTCTGGTTAGAGCGGAGCCGGCAACATAACGGCGGGATGTGATAGGAAAACTTAACAAGCTGCAAGTTGTAACCAGTTTTATCCAATTTTCACCGCTGAGAGCAAAAGATACTCGAGCATCAATATTTCGGCGGAAAAATGGCTTTTAACGTTGGATGAGAAGTCACTAGCAAAGTTGGAGAATCCTCCATCATTGGCTGACGGTCTCGACAGGCAGACTGAACAGGTGGGTGACATTCATTGGTTCGTATTTTGCGATTGAAGTGGAAATCCAGGGGTCGTTCGATGTATGGCGATTCATTTGGTTATTTCTGAAACCGAGTTTCGAATTGAATTTTGAGCATCGAAGATTATGACTGCATCGTGCGGGTGATCGTTTATCACTGTTGTTACATCGTTTGTCAAGTAGGGTAGTTTTCAGTAAGTAGTCCCTTTGTGAAGAAATTAGTTCGAAATATGCCGGCCCGCCTAGCTCTAGCGGAATGTGGAAACGTCGGACCGAAATCGGTAAGCGAAGAGTGAATACCGCGACACCTGTGTTTCTTTTGTTGTTCCCTCATTTTTCTGTATCCCAGGCCTACCGGTTTATACTGGGTGTTTCCATTCTGCGTTTGCATTAAGCAGTGAGGAGTCGGTAGGCCAGGCGTTTCTTCCGCGCTTCCGTGTTCGATTTGAAGTTTTCGCAATCCCTAACTTGTTAACCGGGTACAAATTGTGTCTTCCGTACTTGTCGTGTTATGAATGAATTGCTCCTAATACGTCACGAATAACATTCCGGCCGATTTGTGGTAGTACATGATTCCATAACGCATATTTTCCAGGACCTGCGTTATTTGGGTTGTGAGATAATTCAATCGGGTGCGATTTTGTTACGTATCCCACAGGTGGCCGCAGCAACGGCACAAATTCTCTACCAGCGCTTTTATTATCAGCGATCATTTGTTCGCCAGCATTTCGAGGTTCGTTTTCGTTGTACTTGATATACGTACCAGTGCTATTGAATTTTTGAACTTTATTATTTTAGGTTTGCATTTTTAGCGAGTTGCATCTATCGGAGTTTATTGCATTTTATGTTGCAATTATTATATTCCCTACATATTCATCAGATTTGAGGAGTTCATTTAAATCGCTCTATTAAGAGGGATAGCAAAGAATGTCCTCAATTCGAAAAATAAGAATAAAAAGCATTTCAGATCAAAGCTGTTGTTAGTGCAGGTTATAGGTCCGTTATTACGTAGTACAGGCGGGGGGAGAGGGGAAAGGGGCACAATAGTTGCAGCTAACGATAGCTTGAGTTGAATATTGCAATGAACTTTTTAAAGTCGTTGATCGATTATATGCAAATGGATGGGCGATCTTCAAAATACATTCCAATGAGGCGTGCAGATGAATTTGCACAGATATTTATGTTGATTACGGCGTCGGTGATTAATATATAAAGCGGGTAGGTATGCAATAGTGCCATTATTATTAGAAGTTTTTGGAAGATGACTTATTGAGAAATGAGTGTTTGTGTGCTAATAGTGCTTACTGAAATGAACAGAATTACGTGAAGTCTGTTTTTGCTCACGAGGGGAAGTTAAATTCATCGAGTGCTGCAGTCATCAAGTTGTAGGAGAAGTCACATGTTCTTAACGGTGATAATAATCCTTATTCGGAAAATCGAGAGTCTGAGGGAAACTATTAAAAGAGTGAATAAAACGGCAAAATGAATTAACAAGAAAATAGCACAATTAATAAATGCATATGAAAGGAAACGGCACTTAACGGGGAATGATGAGTTAATGTCGGGTCGAAATTTGCTATTTTGTGAAAAAGAACGGAAAGTTTTTTGTTGAAACAATTTCATATTGGCAGTAATGTCTAAGCCACGACTGTGCGATATGTAAATATAGACTCCATCGCATAAAAGTAAGCAAATTTACGGTTCAGTTGATAGCCTTGCCCAGATGAAGGTCGTGAACGCTTCTTGTGGACAAAGGTGAGAAGTCATATGTAAAACGGTAGGAAATATATGCACGTTGGATGAGTGAGTATGTGTGGTGAAGTTTTTCGGAGTCCACTCATTTTGATGATCTTATTCGATCTTGAATGCGGCGGTAGAAGTTTAACGGCATTCACAGGCTGCATTATTTCAGTTGATATGGGTTAAGTAGGCGAACTTATTTAATGGCATTTACCACATTATATTGGGCAACATATATTGGAGAATGGGCCTTTGCAAACGTTCTCGATAAATGGTGGAATAAAGTTATGAATATCGGAGAAGTCGTTTTTCGAAAAGTTTGAATTGTAACGCTGTAATGTGGTAGGTGATAGTTGTTGGTGAGCAGTTGGTTTTTAACTGCTTAGAAAAATTCGGAAATTAATAAATAAACATCGAAATATTCCATTAAACTGCAAAAATGAACTTGGGTTAATTTTAGTTTTATAAGCTAATCTTTGATACGCAAAAGGAAATGTTTTATTAATGCATTGTCGCTCATTTTCATCAATCGTTTCAAATGAAATAGACAAGCGAAAGCTTCGTGGTGTTTGCAGTTTGTGTAGAATATATGCGTATATGGCAGATTGGAATATATGTTAAATGTATGCACGGAAAATTAACATATCGCCGCAAGCGGCCAATAGCCACATGCAGTATCTTATGAATAACGCGGATTGCTGCGAAGTTTTTTTTACATAATGAAGTTCTGCAAAATCTCCGTATATATGCAAATACACTAATCTCGATAGTCGTATGCTGAGTGTTAAAAACGAAACGATGTTTTTCGGTCAGTCCGCAGTTTTGCTGTTTGAGTTCTTATGGGGCGGTTGGTTCTCTGTCTGTATGGATATGTGGCTTGTTTTGCTTAACGCGTCCGATTGGACGTGTCCGGTTCGTGTTTTCACAGTATGATGGAGGTCGAGAGAGGGGTGGGGATGTGGGTCAAGCGATCGTTGTTTTAGGGTATAACGCACGACGAGCTTTGTCTTACATAACGAGGCGTGAATGATTTGGCAAACGGGAAATCTGCTGGTATCGGAGTGAGATCAGTTTGTAAACACTGGATTGGCAAATGTTTTAGGGCACGGCGGGAATGATGGTTGCGAAATACCGGCAGAGTACACAACGTATACGTCGTTCTAGAGGAAAGGTAATAGTCAACCAAGAGTGTGAATTACCCCAAAGTGTTTGCACTCTGATATGGTTCCTGTTGAAGTTTGGCTTCTCATTAATTAAGTGAAAACGAAGGTTTTATTATCGATCAGTATGTAGGTGCTTTTGTTTGTAATTGTGAGAACGGCATTTTTTGATGTTAATGTTGGGTTTAGTCTACGGTAATGGCGTGCCTTTTGCTAGCGAGCAAGATTGAAGAGGCGCCACGTCGGCCGCGTGACGTCATCAACGTGTTCCATCGCTTGGAACATCTCCACGGCAAGCGTACCGAATCCAAGAAGTAAGCCTCATTCGATCCAGTTTTTGATATGCGTTTATTTATTTCACCGAGGTTTGATTATTGCTACTGATAGTATTTCAGGAAGAAGTCGGTAGTAATTGTCATAAAGTTGAGTGAAGATTTGTGTCAGGGAGCGAGGTTAACCATTTTTAGCTCACCTTGGCATTCATACTTTACTATCAAGAGGCCTATCGCCCCATTTGAAGAAATTTTTCGATTTTGCATTCACCAATCCTCCTCTAGCTCCATTGCATTTTTTATCTTCCGGTTCGGCTTGTTGTTGAGGCTCCACCCATCCTCGCTGACGTAAAGTAATTTTCACAGTATGATGGAGGTCGAGAGAGGGGTGGGGATGTGGGTCAAGCGATCGTTGTTTTAGGGTATAACGCACGACGAGCTTTGTCTTACATAACGAGGCGTGAATGATTTGGCAAACGGGAAATCTGCTGGTATCGGAGTGAGATCAGTTTGTAAACACTGGATTGGCAAATGTTTTAGGGCACGGCGGGAATGATGGTTGCGAAATACCGGCAGAGTACACAACGTATACGTCGTTCTAGAGGAAAGGTAATAGTCAACCAAGAGTGTGAATTACCCCAAAGTGTTTGCACTCTGATATGGTTCCTGTTGAAGTTTGGCTTCTCATTAATTAAGTGAAAACGAAGGTTTTATTATCGATCAGTATGTAGGTGCTTTTGTTTGTAATTGTGAGAACGGCATTTTTTGATGTTAATGTTGGGTTTAGTCTACGGTAATGGCGTGCCTTTTGCTAGCGAGCAAGATTGAAGAGGCGCCACGTCGGCCGCGTGACGTCATCAACGTGTTCCATCGCTTGGAACATCTCCACGGCAAGCGTACCGAATCCAAGAAGTAAGCCTCATTCGATCCAGTTTTTGATATGCGTTTATTTATTTCACCGAGGTTTGATTATTGCTACTGATAGTATTTCAGGAAGAAGTCGGTAGTAATTGTCATAAAGTTGAGTGAAGATTTGTGTCAGGGAGCGAGGTTAACCATTTTTAGCTCACCTTGGCATTCATACTTTACTATCAAGAGGCCTATCGCCCCATTTGAAGAAATTTTTCGATTTTGCATTCACCAATCCTCCTCTAGCTCCTTTGCATTTTTTATCTTCCGGTTCGGCTTGTTGTTGAGGCTCCACCCATCCTCGCTGACGTAAAGTACTTTCAGTGGTCATATTGCATGGATGTGCATGTTATGAATCGGTTTTCTACCGGTCGTTGGAACAGCTGTTTAAAAAAGCTTGTTCATTCGTCTTTTGAGGAGGAGATGGTGGTTGATAGGTGGACCATAATGGAAATGTTGTATCCAGAAAGGTTTCCTGAGAAACTACCGGCTTCCTCCTGAATCGACAGTAGCTGCTGACCTCTCTGAAGTTTTTTTAGCAGGTGCGTGATATATCCTTCAACAGGTAGCTTCGTTTGCGATGAGTTGGTAAGGTCATGAGGTGACCTGTGTCATTTTTTATTTCCTGAAGGAGAACCTGGTGGACGAAAGGGGGAGGCGAGGCTGTGATCATTGATTATTTTTGTTCTCGATTATTGTCACCCTATTCCGATCGTTGAGCGCATATTTTTTGTCGCGTTTTCGAGCATTACGAATCTGAAGTGTTTAAAACGATGGAATTCTTACAGCCACCGATTTATGGGGTATAAATAAGCGTTGGATCGTTGCAACTTTTAATTAATGAACGACATCATCTGTTGAATGGAGAGATCACGCAACATTTCACGCATTCACCCGGTTCGGTGAAACATACAAACCGGTGGTGTTTGTCTTCTTATGTTTGTTTAGATCGCTTCTATGAGGCAACACTTGCAATCAAATTGAGCGTCAAGCCATCTCTTCAGTCAGCTCGTTTCGATGTTACTTAATAAGCGTAGCGGGCGCATCGGACATCAAAAACTCATTGATAACGAATGCATGGTTGTTTTCGTGGATTTGTATATTTTGCTGCTGGTTGAGCATAACTGCTTGACCAGCTTGGAGTAAGCGGTGAAGCTTTTTAAAGAGTTTTCTATGATTATGAATACTGGGCATTATGGCTATCGACTGTTATGCAGTGGACTCCTTATTATTTATTGAGAAGGGTTTTTTTTTTGCACTCTTATACAGGAATACTGAGCAGTAGTAATGGCGAGTGGATCCGCTTACGATTTTATGGATTTTTATAAGTTCAACTTATATGCTTCGCCGGATCAGCATCACACATAATGCTGGCATAGAGCTGTGTAATCCGCTTTCTAACTGTTTGTGGCGGTTGTGATAGCAATAACTTGTAACGGTTGTTTTGTTATCAGTGGCGAGAGGAGGGGTGAGGGAGTAGGATTTTAACGATCGAATCTAATATTGGAGCTTTGTAATTTCACCGTTAAAGCTTTATTTATGCTTTTTCTCTACTAAATTTTATTCGTTAGTTGGATCGCATTAGATACGATTAATTTTGACGTGAATGTACAATATTTTAGGGTTGATATGCTACGGGTAAGGCCATAAGGTGAGAGGTAGCAATTAAGTAGTGCTCCAAGGTGAGCGAGCTCGGTAGGAAGCGCAAACAGATCAGTTACAACAAATTGTTCGCGATCACCTTTCTTCCCCTAATTCAAAGTATTTCGCATGGTTTATAGGAATTTATTGCATAGGTGTTTTGTTAAGGCCAAGGAACTGGAGGCACTAGCTGACAAAAGCAAAGTGGTATGGGCGTTGACACCGAAATCTTGGGTTGTTATGACTTTATGAAGAAGGGATTTTTTGGGAGGGGGTGGGAAGCACCAGGAGTTTTCATAATTCGATAACTCAAAAGCGGAGTGGTAGAGATATTTTTGGGCTCCAGTGCATAAATTTAGTAGGTGAACACAATTGCTATACGTAGCACACAATCCTCCCTTCATTGCTTCTTATTAAGAACTGCTTAATAGGTAGATACCCTGATCAATCATAAGTAAGCGCGCGTATTGCCCTGCCTACTCCTATGGCGTGCGGGTTTCAGAAGGAACTGCAACAGACGTATCCAGTGCGAATAGTTTCTGAAACGGGTGGCGCTTTGGAAATCGAACTGCTCAGATATACCTAAACAGGACCTACATGCTTCCTAAAACCCTTTGAAATATAGAAGATTGCTGCGAAGGTGAGCTGACCCAGATTTTGAGAGCCGACCCGGACGCATTACGCTTTCTGCTTTGAGGAGACGACTCCCTCTGTTCTCTGTTCCCTATAGATCTGTCAGCGAATGTGGTGTAGGCCGCGACTTGGAAAGTGTTCCATTCGAATGGGGATTGTAAGTATTGGCAGCAACTTCTCAGCTTTATTGGTCTTAAGCATACTCTGGTTTGCTTGAAAGGTGTGATAAGTATATTTCTAGCTTCAGGCCGCAAGGATTTACCCGTCTCCCATTGTCCCCCTCACTCACCCATCTGGGTCGTGAGCGGGGAATTTGAGTGCCAAAATATATCCGTTGCTTTCGATATTGCATAAAGAAAGGGGCAGGCTTTAGAGGGGATCGTCAACATGATCATAAAAATCAATGATCTCAGCAAGCTGGCCAAGTATCGAGTGTCAGTTTCTCTTCGTGCATGTGAAACATTTTATCAGAAAGGTATGGTATTGTGGGCTTGTTGCGTGATGGCAATATTAATCGTCAGCGATTCGCACTGGAGACATCTGGAATGTTGTTGGACTTTAGAAAAATTGTAGTTTATTTTTCTCTCGGATTCAGCTATGTTTGACATCAGAATCTTTGCTTTTCTAGGTTTTCATGAGAATCCCCATGAGGAGATTTTTGTTGCTTTATGGCGGACTCTGTCCATAGTGGAAGGTGAGTCAAAGAGTCTGCAGGAGAAATCTCTGCACTCCAGGTGAATCATTTTTGTACATACGTACCACTCGCTGTAACAATAACTTTGATTTACGCACCACTTGCAAGTTGTTTTGCATAAGTCGAGTGGAATATATAAAAAGGATTCGCCGAGGGCTCTGTTGCCAATTTCTAGCGCTAAGGTTTGTGTAGGTAAGTAGTTATTTATGTACTACGTAATCAGCTTAATTGGCCGCTGATAACATAAGATGCGTAAGCTAGGTATCAATGAAAGTTGGGAAGGAGCTTTTGCCCTCGGTCCTCTGCAAGCGCACTCATTACGCTCTCAGAAAAGTCCTTTCCAGGCAACACGCTTTTAATGGGTTCCACAGCTTAATAGCTGAATTTCTCTATAGCCTAGATGAGATTTGAAGCGAAGAGTGTCGGCGCTGTTTTCTTTTGAGTTTATAGATGCGTAATTTTTTCAAGCTTTTCATAACGTGAACTCCAGTCCTTTAACTGTCTTGGTTTTTCTTAATGTGTGCGAGCACATCTGTTTATACATTGCTCAGTCTGCAAACTGAATCGACTGCTCGTTTGGCGTGTTCATTTCCTACAGGAAAACATTGGAAACAGATTTAATCACTTTTNATAAAGAAAGGGGCAGGCTTTAGAGGGGATCGTCAACATGATCATAAAAATCAATGATCTCAGCAAGCTGGCCAAGTATCGAGTGTCAGTTTCTCTTCGTGCATGTGAAACATTTTATCAGAAAGGTATGGTATTGTGGGCTTGTTGCGTGATGGCAATATTAATCGTCAGCGATTCGCACTGGAGACATCTGGAATGTTGTTGGACTTTAGAAAAATTGTAGTTTATTTTTCTCTCGGATTCAGCTATGTTTGACATCAGAATCTTTGCTTTTCTAGGTTTTCATGAGAATCCCCATGAGGAGATTTTTGTTGCTTTATGGCGGACTCTGTCCATAGTGGAAGGTGAGTCAAAGAGTCTGCAGGAGAAATCTCTGCACTCCAGGTGAATCCTTTTTGTAAATACGTACCACTCGCTGTAACAATAACTTTGATTTACGCACCACTTGCAAGTTGTTTTGCATAAGTCGAGTGGAATATATAAAAAGGATTCGCCGAGGGCTCTGTTGCCAATTTCTAGCGCTAAGGTTTGTGTAGGTAAGTAGTTATTTATGTACTACGTAATCAGCTTAATTGGCCGCTGATAACATAAGATGCGTAAGCTAGGTATCAATGAAAGTTGGGAAGGAGCTTTTGCCCTCGGTCCTCTGCAAGCGCACTCATTACGCTCTCAGAAAAGTCCTTTCCAGGCAACACGCTTTTAATGGGTTCCACAGCTTAATAGCTGAATTTCTCTATAGCCTAGATGAGATTTGAAGCGAAGAGTGTCGGCGCTATTTTCTTTTCAGTTTATAGATGCGTAATTTTTTCAAGCTTTTCATAGCGTGAACTCCAGTCCTTTAACTGTCTTGGTTTTTCTTAATGTGTGCGAGCACATCTGTTTATACATTGCTCAGTCTGCAAACTGAATCGACTGCTCGTTTGGCGTGTTCATTTCCTACAGGAAAACATTGGAAACAGATTTAATCACTTTTATAAACTATTTTACTTTTGATTTTTTACACCATTCTGATTTTAGTATATCAACCAGTCTTATGTTATGTTTGAGCATTGAGACAGTCGGTCGACATTTCATAGTTGAGAAGCCATTGGAAAGAAACAGCTCGAGTGGTACTTTTTCCCACTAATGTTTCATTTTGCCATTTCCCACTTATGGAACCTCTTTTCGCAACATCATTTTAGTCGTTCTTTTCAAGCTGAAAACTTAATACCGTACAAAGTTGGCAAAGCAAATTACAGATTCTGCGAGTTTTGTAATGTAGTTGGTCGAGGCGTACCTTTTTTTTTCAAAGTCTCCAAAGATGCTCCATCATTGTGCGACATTTGGGGTGAGTGGACTTAGGTGATCCATTTTTTGAAGGTTTTTGGACCAGATGATTGGAAGAAAATGCGAAAGTTTATGGGGATTGTCTATGAAGTCAGGTCTCATTGCGTACGTGAATATGCGTTTGCTGAATTGAATTTTTCCATTTGAAGGGGTTTTGAGTTTCGTTTTCTGGGCCGGCATAAACTGTAAACAGTGACTGTTGAATGGCTAGAGGGTGGGGAATGAGAATGGGGATTGTTTGAGAAAGATTTGCTTGGCATCTCTGTCTTGGGTTGTGCATGCAAAGCAGTTTGGAATGATTGGATTCTGACGTGGGAATTATACGAAGGCTTTCTTAGGCCACTTCCGAAATGCGTCATCTTTTTCCTTGTCTTTTCAAATCTTTAGCGGTTTATATGATGCTGTTTAATAAATCTTTATGACATGGTGCGGCGGAGCTGAAGAGGACAATTTGCGTTGTTGCTGGATGCGATAGAGGGTTAGCGATCGAAGCATGAGTGAGATCGCTGCATTCGCATAGGATGGCATTCGGAGTTCATATCTGAATGTGGTTCACTGATTTTCTGGTGAACGAGCACAACAATTCTGTTACATTTGAAAGATGTTTGAAATGAAAATATTACCCTAATGAAGCGAGAGTAATCCATGCATTGCAAGAATATAAAAAAGTTGAGTGAGGTAGTGCATTGAGACGAGTTGTGATGGAGCAATCCGTGGCGCAAAAGAGTTATTATAAAAGCTGATAGTTTAATTTTGGAGAGTTGAAGGCAATAAAAGAAACAATATATGAGCACCATCCTATAAGTTACTCTTTTGGAGATTTTGAGAGCCGTTTGCAGCATTCTTTACCGCTTGGAATTGTTTTAATGTTTCGTAGACTATAATCTGTTGAACTCCATCGACTTATCATTTTCGAAAATTGAATTGCGTTAAGCTTTATCAGCACAGAATTTTGTGAACTACATTGCAATACATTATACATCAACCACACGAGATAGAATAATATTTCTTTACGATTTGAGTACTTCTAAAATTGTGCTGAAGGCGAGGAGCTCTACGATATGGCAAGAGAGGCTTCCATGTTCCATGAATTCTGCCATAGTTTGATCAGTTTGTTTCGCAGTTGCCGATGTTCTCACATAGGCCTTGATACGTCCAGAAATGCTATACTAACATGTGTTCGATTACCCCATTCTTCGTGCCATTTTATCATCGTTGCATGAAAATTTCTGGCATATAGTGCATATGGCGTTGCATTGAAAATAGTGCCTTCCTCGATATGACTCCGCCTTCTCGTGCTTTTGCCCCTATAACAAGCTGCGAACGGCACCAACTTTGAATGCATCCCCTCTAATAGGGACACGTGTCAAGGTCTCCATCTTATGGTTCTGCAACACAGGTCACTCGAAAGCGGCGTAGATACCACTACGGATCTGTCGTAGAAATATTTTCCAGGAGCTAAACGCGAAGAAATAGATCTTAAACTCCGCAATTCCATGAACCGGAAACTCCGCAGTTCCTGACACAGATTTGTGTTTTGGACTTACTATATGTCCATTGAGTCGCGTTCTGGTGCATTGGTTAGCTATGATCATAACTTTCATAAAATGATGATCAGTTGCTATTGCATATCAGTAAGGCGCAGCCCATTAGCATAAACAACAGCGATCTGCTTATAGAACAGTGTCTTCCAGTTCTCTGGCAGTACCAAGAGAGGGTGGGAGGAGGGACGCTCGAGCTTCGGAAATCGTTTGGTCTCACGAGGATTTCTGGACCACAAATACGCTCTTTTGAAGGCCTTGAGGAGCTCGGGATATCTTTCAGCCTCCCGCAGATGGTGGTGATCCACTCCATCTTACTGCAGGATGCTCCATCCTCGGAGGCAGGCCTCCTTAAAATTGATATAGAGGTGCGCTTATCGCTGACTTCATGTTTCTCCTGCTTCGCTACCGACCGCATCATGTTGTAAAGGCTCCATCGTTTTTGTAAAAAATCGATCCAGGTTTGAACTCACTGAACTTTTTGGCCATCCGTTGATCTTTGTTCTCAGTTCACATGGCAATTCTTCTTAACATACTCATATACGTTTAGCTGTGTTGCGTTTTATCCGAATACATGTTGGCTTAGTGGAACGTGATGTATTTCAGCTGAAGAGGGGAGCTTGCGTTTGTGTGTGGTCCATCCAGAATGGGATGTGTTTTCCGTTGTTGATGGTGATATCGGTAGGAAAGAGCAGAGATGATGTTTTGTGGAAGGATGAATGAAAGTGTGGCACTCTAAGCGGGAATATGATGTAATTGTTGCTCCAGGTGACAAAGGGCTTGGCAGAGCGGAAGCACGTCAGGGTGCTGTGCGTGTGAGCCACTCTCCTTCACCTTCATCAGCACACAGACAGAGAGAGAGCCTCGGCCATCGCGCACAAGTGGGACTTCGCCATATATTTGGTTGTGATGATCGCCGCTGTTATCGATATGCAAATTGTTGCAACAATGCGCCCTCTACGCCCACTTAACGGCAGTCGAACATCGTCAACCTTGAGCTTCTCGGTGCTCGTCGATCCTTCAGTAAACCATTAAGTGTTAGCGCAGTACGGCGAGTGCTTTCCTTTTTCGTTTAAATTTCGTTGTGCTCGAATTGTAGCAGAACCCGAATGCTTGCACTCCATATCTGACCCAGGGAGTGCTATTTTTGATCGTCATCCTGGTGCTAACTTACTTTTGTTCGGTTTCGGGAGGTCATGCTGTATTTGGGTAAAGTATGAGGCTGCTGAATTTTAGGTGCAGTGTGTGACCTTCATGATGTATTCTGGGTTTCATGATTAGTTAATCGAAGGGTGTTCATATATTTTCGCGAAATGAATGTACAATCGGCAGTCTTTGTTTGCCAACTTGGCCTGCTTAGGCTGTCTAATACTGGATCGGGCAAGGCAGTTCCTTCGCAAGGGAATGTGCTAAGATATTAATAGGTGCTATTCTAATAGGATTACATAGAGGTCGTTGCTAGTAATTCATTTGCAGTTGCTAGGTGAAACTCATCTCCTACTTGGGAGATCCAGTGAATGAAAAGTGATGCAAACAGACTTGAGCGTTAATCTGCTCTTGCCACAATGTTTTGCAAATTATGTAGCGGCACTTACGTATGTTAGGTTACGTTGCTTCTGAGATAAACTCCGATCCTTCGTCGTTTATGTTGAGTCGACCTGAGCGAAATGCTCTGAGCTGTCGTCGTGCACAGGGGCGATTGCCATCTTTAATGATAACGCCTAGACTGTAGTTCGAATAAGCATAAGCCTAAGTTGGTCTGAAAATTGAAGATTCGCTTCACTTTTCAAATTTTTTGTCCTTAATTCACTGACACAATCGTAATTCCAACCCTAATTTTATGCTTTATATGAAAGATTGAAATCTCGACATTTTTGACTGAATTCTCCACCCTATCGTTACGTTTTTCTTCCCATGCGCAATTTGCTAGATGACGTTGTGCGAAGTTGTTCTAGGACGATTTCAGGGACTGTTTCAGAGAAACGATCCCACTGCATCGATACAAATTACCATCGCTGGTAGCCGCGAAACGGGTTCGCAACGAATGACTGCGGTGTTGAATTTTTGCCGGCGAGACCCACGCCTTATTGCTGTCAGTTCGTATCTTTCTTTGCGTTGATAATTTGTTTCGGATCAGTGGGGCTGCTTCTCTTCATGAGTTCCCATTTTGAGCACGCCAACAATATTTACTTGCATTATGATGAAGCAGAATTCAGATTTGAATATTGATGCATTGCAAATTCTTGAGAATACGTCGTACATATATTTCCTCCTTTTTTCATGCGTGAAGTGCAGATGGGAATGCTCTCTTAGTGCTTTCCGTTATTCCAGTTTGCAGCATTTTTCCCTTGTCCCGGAAGCAAATGAGCTGAGCGTTCGGGCTGCTTGCCAGAACAAAATGCCAGGAATGTATCTGCTGATTTGCAAAATGTATTATTTAAAAAGCGGGAACCTTGATCCAGTATGTTTCTGATTTCTCTTGAAATGTTCATTATGAATAGAAGGGGAGAGGGGTGCTGTATCTCTGTTGGTTTATCCTTCTGTCGGTGCATCCATCTGTCAATATGTTGTTTCGAGCTCATGAATAAGAAAAGCTATGGCTGTCGGTCCTATCTCTGAGCATGGAATGATCACCAAACTCCATCTTCCTTTCGGTTGAAATCTGTGTACTTAATTAGTCGTTTGTGTGTGAAAGTGCATCACTGGGAGGTTCTTCGCAGTTTTGTTAACCGTTTATAGAACTGGCTGTTCTGGTCCCTGAAGTCATAAGAAGCGCATATCGCTGCGCCCTCCGCGGTTTCCTTTTTTAGTGGCTTCAAACCAGACCACGTCAATATTTTTTCCTAACAGGCAACTCGCGTTGCTAGTGTTTCTTTTCAGTAAATGTCGGCATTAATTCATTGCTTTTTGATGGTACTAAATTACATTTCTTAAGATTATAGTGCAAATGTGGTTTACTGGAGAATCGGCGGACGAGAAGTCGAGGTAGGCGAGTTTTATAGATTATACTTTAGCTGTGGGCGTTATTAATGTGACGGTGAACTGCTGTGTTTCGTTGTTTATTTGAGTGAAGAAAGAAGATATATGGAAATTGGTTGGTTGGTATTTATCAAAGAGGAAATGACACATTTGTTATGATGGCGATTTGGCTTTTGAGGTCGGCTTGGCTTCTCAATTTGATTTGTGTTCGTGTTGATTTAAGCGTTCTGTCGATCAATGTGACATATAAAAGCATTAAATGAGGGAAAAAGAAATAACGAGTTTACTGGAGGGAATACGCTTTCCTTTTATATTTTACAATAAGCCAAAATTTGTTTAACAATAAGAGGCGTGTGAGTTTATTTTAGTTTTGGAATTGAAGTTTTTTGCAAGTTAAGAGAAGGATGGAGACTTTTATTTGGGCGATTTTTTATTGTCACATTGAGCTCAGTGAATGCTTCCATGAACGGTTGCGTTATTCTAGGTGTTTTCAGCTGTAATATGGTGGCAGTGAGTCTGTAGATTGCGGGTGTGGGTGTCGGCATATGGGTGTTCGTGTTTTGTAGGTACGTTCCGATGGTGCTGGATAGGAATTATTTGGATTTGAAGAATCAGGTGATCAAGGCTGAAAGGAAGTTGCTGAATGCACTTGGTTTTGTTGTCCATGTGAGGCATCCGCACAAGTTGATCTACGCATATTTGCTAGCCCTTGGAGCTCTGGACAACCACGAATTGATGCAGAAAGCTTGGTTAGTCTTTTCAATAATTTTAATTGAATCCAGTTTGGACTGAATGTTGTAATGGTCTCGTAGTTGAGCATATTTGGCCTAGAATGCGGTTAACTTGAGCCTGAAGTGTTTTTGCGTACGCAACTGCCATCCTCGATTCTGAGCGAATTTCTTTGCAACTTTCTAACATTTCAAGTTGTTAAGTAGTCGCACTTTTTCGAATAATTTCAATTTCCACTTTGTTCCTCCAGACTTTTATTGTCCTATCGAATTGCTTGAAATTGCGCAGGATTTTTCTCGAACATGTGCAGCTGTCTGTATCAACCCGGGATTGAGAAGTGGGGGTCCAGGCAAAAGCAGAGGGAAGTGAGAGAATTGAAAGAACCGAACGAAAAAAATTCGTGAAGTATAAACAGTGCAAATAGTGCCTTATGTCTAGCTTTTTCTTTCCCCCCATTTTTTCCACGTCTTGAAAATCAGCACCAGTAGCTGAAGTTCCTTTTCAGACAATGTGCATAATTGATCCCACGCGGTGTAACTGCTTCCAGCTTGTCACTATAATCCCTCATATATGCAAATAGACATTCACAAAGGTTCTTTCTCTGCAGTTCATTCTTAAGTAATATTTATTGAAGTATTTCATTTCAGGAGTTACATGAATGATGGATTGCGTGCCGATATCTTCCTTCGTTATCGACCAGAAACAATTGCGTGTGCTTGTATATATCTAGCGGCTAGGACAATTTCGGTGATTTTCGCTTGAACGTTTTCATTCCATTTCTTTTATGAGACGTTATTCCTATGGCCTGTTCAATAGGATATTGCAAACTTTTGGTCACTTCGTAGTGGTGAATAATGAACACTTGATTGTCCAAATGAGCGAACAAGTTCGGTTGTGAAATCTTTGTGGAAACTTTCGATTGTGAATTGATGGGTGGTTGTAAAAATAAATGTGTGCGTTTCTGTAGTTGTGATGTTTTGATGTATGCTTTGACTTAATTTAGAATAGATATGGGGCACTGTATTTGTCGTAGGGAGGGAAGTATCTTTCCTAATGTAAAGCTTTTTTTGAACGCAAATTTCAGAAGCCTAAAAAGTCCAAAACCTGCTTCCGTTATGATGGGAAAAGGTTTAGATCTCCTAGCTTATTAGAGTTAGGTGCAAGGTGCATCGTGATGTCTTACTCATTACTTTGGCTGCACCTGTCATATGTAGGTTTTTGCGTTAGTATCATTACTATTTACTTGCTGTGTAAGTTGAAGATATACACCTTTTGTGTCCTAACGAGTTGGAGGCAGACCATTGACCATAAAAGTTGTCTGGGTGCATCAAATGAATTCGGCTCTATGGTAGTTCTGCGAACTTACTGCTTGAACTCAGTAAGTCATTGCTCATATTTTAGCACTTATAACGGGTGTTTAGTCCTTTCTTGACAAACTCAATGGGGTTGAAGGATATCACGCTTATTGAGGGAGCCTAAACTTTAGAACATGCTAATTTTGCTGTTACAATAGCGATAAGGTGGCCTAGGATATTCCAGTCTGACATTGTTGACGGCAGAAGAAGAATCATACAGTTCATTGTTTTTTTTTTTTTGCTGTAGAGACTCGGCCAGACGCACATTTTCAGCATCTTTGCGTTAAACAATGCCTACAGGATACATGCTGCGGTTGAAAACTAGGCTGTAGCGACCCTAGGTTTTGAGGGAAGAATACTGAAGGGGTTTTCTTTGGAAAGGGGAGGGAGTTAGAAAAAAGCCTCCGACATGGACAAGTCTGTCCTGTCGCCACTCCAGTTTTTTTTTTCATGTTTTCTAAGAGCGTGTTTCGTTTTCAGAAGCCGGTTGCATTGCCGCAGCAACCATTCCCCTGGTTCGAGGCCTTCGACGCCAGTGATCGTGACGTGAAAGCGATATCATTGATTTTGCTGAAATTGTACACCAGGGCTCGCGTACGTCTTTTTAAATGTTCCTTTGTTTTCATTGTTATCCATCGTTTTCATTCCACTCTATTTATATTTGCCTTTGTTAACGAGTGATCTGTGATCAGATGAGTTTTATGAGATTGCAGTGATGGTGGTGATCAGCATTTGTGTAAAAGGTTGTATGCTCACATTTGTTTGATCTTGATGTGGTATTTCCCCCGTGTGGATTATGACTTCCCCATGCCTTCGGGCCGTAGCCGGAGCTATAAATAGGCTCCGGTCTTGCTTGCTAATCAGTTGTGTTTTCGCTACTTCGAGTTGAGTGACCTCGTGATTCGTAGTAAAGAAGTCGTTTCTTTCCCCCAGGTACTACGCCACAACGCCCCACACAGTCGCAGGCTTATAGGATTTGTTTTCCTGTTACAAGCGTAGATAATTGCTACTAGGGTCACAGTTTCATGAAAATATCTGTATGGCAGGATTTCACCGTCTGGTCGTTACTGCGGCGAAAGAAATCTGTACACTTTGTTTAGGATCTTTGGAAATGAACCACAAAGAAAGATTCTATCATGCATATGAGTTCAAAAGTGTTTTTACGTTCGCCTATTATATTCGAAGATATTTTAGTCCTTTTAACAGCAGAATCACATGGCTGAGTGGTGATGGGTTATGAGCAGAAAGGGGACGATGTCCGATGTAAATGTATGCACTGATGAGGCCCACTTATCCGATGATATTTGGCTCGGTCAAGTGGGACATGGCAGAGTCGTCATGATAATAATTCTGCATTAAAGAACACTGACAGATTGCAGGCACCAAATTGGTTGCGACTGAACGAAACTCTCAATAAGATACGCTTCGGGCCGGACTCGGTGTTCGCTAAGATTCGTGCTGCCGAGAATCAGGCACAGGCCGATCGAGAGATGGAACGAGCGAAGGCTGCGCTCGAGAAAAAGAAACGTGAGGTGGCAAGGAAGGTGCTGGAAATGCAGAGGAAAGAGAATGGCAGCAAACCAAAAAGTAAGGAGGGTGAGCGTTTCAGTCTTAATTAACTCATTTAATGGCACGTGGTTACTTTCTGATTTCCTTTAATATCTCTGGGGTATTTTTTTGTGGGAGGTAATGTCGTTCTTTACTTGGATTTTAACTCCTAGTCGACGAAAGTTAAGTATTAGAAGGTTATCCTCTCAACCCGGAATTCATCGTTTTGAACGAACGGTTTTGTTGAATGACCGATTGAAGTCTTTCAGAGTTATGTTAGAGGGGGTAGTTGTTTGCAGGACCTATGCGGGAAGTGGGTGATCGCGACCGAGAACGCGTACGTGAGAATGGCCGTCGGTCGGCCTCTTCATCTTCCAGATCACGCTCGAGATCTCCGGTGGAACCAAGAAAGTGTGGTTTATTTCGAAATATTTAGGGATTGCAGACATTTGTTTGTAATCGTTGTTAAATTTTCATTAGTAATTCCTACTGCCTCGAAAAAGAAATAGGCCAAATGATGGCTGAACCTTGAAAATTCGTGAATATCTCTCTTGAATTTTTTATTATTTATGGTTTTTTATATGATAAGATGAGAAGAAATGAGTCATAGTGAAATGAATGCAGCCAAAAAAATCATCGCAGTTATTCGATTTTGAGGTTCCGTTCGTCGCCGTCTTTTGATCGCCGCCGCCGAGGAAGTTCTTTGGGTCGCGATCGGGGAGGAACACATCAGAAACACCGACGTCATAGGTCACGGCGGCCGAAAGAAGAGAAGAAACGTACGAAGGATGAACGACGCGCTCAAAAGGATCGTCGTCGTAGCCGCAGTCGGGAAGAGAGGCGCAAAGTTATTGAAAGGGTGAATTATTCATAAGTCTTTACTATGTGCAGAAAGCCAATTCCGTTTTTTTTTTGGTATTCTGCTTTATCGTAATGTTTATGCGCGCATACGGCTTATGAAGTTGCTCATATGGGTGCTTGGGAAGTGAGTCGACACTGGCGACCTTGTGCTTTCTGCAGTTGAAGGTCGACAACTGGCGTCCAGAAATAGAAGTCCGAACTAGCGTCTGTAATGAAACTGCCTTAAAAAGAAGAGTATGCTCATAGGTATTGCGCGATTTACATGGTTTATCTTCGTGGTATGATTTAAAAAGCCTAAGCTTCACATCTTTGTCCGTTCTTACGAGCCCCATATTCTTCAGACGGGTTTAATTCCGAAAACCATATCAAGAGGCTCATGTCATTCTATTTCACCGGCCTCAGCAACAATCCATGTTAGCCGCTGTAGTCGCTGCCTTTTCCCCATTTTTCACTTTTTAACAGGAGCAGACTGTAGTGTGCTTTGATCGGTTTCATGAAATGATTTTAAGGACCGTATCACAAATCAACGAGAACGCGAGAAAGACGTTTATATGGCTTTGGGTAAAAGGAGACAGGAGAGCGAAAGTCCAGAGCCACTCGCCAAATACAAACGATAGTCGTCGTTTATCAATGATCTGTACGTACCTCATTCTCCACAAGTGCTTGCAAATGCGTTCATCCGCATCACATTTGTTGAAACGTTCTACGTAGATGGTTGCAAAGCTAGGAGAGATTTTACGCCAAAATTGAGGGAAGGGAGGGTAGGGAGGAGAGAAGAAAAGTGAGTTCGAAATGCGGGTATCATTAATCCGGATTCATATATTACTTGCTCCATGTGGAGATGATTTCTTTTATTGTGCCGTTGTGCATTCTGTCCGTCGTTTTAGGCTTTGCGTGTCGCGAATTTACGGCCAGTGTATGGGAAGCGCAAATTGCCTTGTTTGTCTTGAGCGATATCTACCTTGTTTATCTTGAGCGATACCCTTCGGGATGCATGCCCTGATATGGAAGTTTTTGTATGTGATATATTAAAGGGTAATTTAGTCCAGCGTGGAGAGTCTGTAGTTAATCATTTGGAAGAGAAACGGCGCGCAATGTTTGGCACAGCCGAAAATGTGTAAATCCGATCGTTTAATTGTTGCATCTGCGTGATCTCATGCAACGTGGCTGGTGATTGTGTTTATGTTACAAATATGTTTGAAATGATATAACGAAGTTGATCTGATAGTTGAAGTGAGTGGCTTATTTTATGGCTTGTTATCGCTCTTGTCGCAGGATTATTTATGGTCGTAGACCCACGTCTCGCATATCGGAGATGCTAGCTCACAGTATTTATTTTGTGCACTCATTTCTTTTTTCTCTTGTATAGCTTTCTTCGACTATGAAAATATTTTCTACTAGGTTTGTTGGAATTGCTCGTTGTTTTACTTGTATCTGGACGAGCTTTATAGAGGTATGCAGTTTTCCATAGTCAATGGTAGAATCTCGATGAAGAGTTTTCGCCGAAAGGGAGTTTGAAGAACAGACGGGTGTGTGATCATGAATGATGGGAGGGTAAAGAAGAGGTGGGGAAAGGTATTATTTGAAGTTGGGCGTTCTCTACGCATTAACAGGTCATTCTTCGTTAGTCAGTGATATTTTCGCTTCTTTATATGTCGAGCTCTCTTCATGCTGGAGTCATCTGTTCGATGTAGTTGCTTGTACTTTATGATGGGTAGCTTGAAGTAGTGTACTGCGAACATCCCCTTTCCCGACTCGAACTAACTGCCTGGCATTCCGTCTGCAATTTCCTTTCGGGGCTCCCATCTCCGAGTTGATCTGCTTCCGGTGGGTTTATGCTGTCATCTTTCACCCAGCGAGAATTACCTCCGCATAGCACACGGCGTGCATGAATGCGCCCATCCATTTGCTGTTTGGATTTGGGTGTTGATCGTTATTTATGGTTGTGCTATACGGGCATTGTTCCTGCAAACGCTTCGATTAGATGGCGGCTGCCTTTGTCGAAACATCCTGTGGTCTTTGTCGTGGAGCAGTTTGGCCTCATATCTGTTTATCTTGTCTTATATTTGTTTGGGCGTTACCCCTGCTAAAATGAACGTTCAGTGGAAGATTTCCGAAGAAAAGGGAAGACCGTGGAAACAATGAGTAGCGGCCAATCCAAGGTATAGTTTTTTCCTTGACGAAGAATGTTGTTGGGAGATTGATGTTATTTTGGATGAAGTTGTTCGGCTATGTATTTTATCGCTTTTTGGTCGCCCTGTCACTTGTTAACTCTTTCCTCTCCCTCCTTATCGTACTTTCTGGGGTTTTGGTATCATTTCTGTTCCCGGTTGTTTGTTCGCTGAAGTAACGAAGAGGAGCGGGAGGGGGGGGGGGGGGGGGGGGGGGGGGAGAGGGAGGGGGGGGGGGGGGGGGGGGGGGGGGGGAGGTTGGACCAAGGACGTATTCTGTTCCTGTACGAGATCCATAGACGGCACTCACAGTCTTCTAAATGTTGTCTACATCCATAGTTCTTCATATTTTCGATATTCTCCGTGCTGTTTGCTTCTGTAGTTGTTATTGCTAAATATTTGACCAACATGAGCGCTCGTCACATCGCTCTATGTAATCGGCCATCACTGTCGGTTTTCACTAAGTTTTTATGTTGTTGTGCATATGGCATCCTACCATCTGTATAGTTTTGTTGTCAACTTCTCATCTTTTTTCAGTGCTGATAAAATATTATTCTCATTAATTTGATGTGCGCGACGCTGTTGCAATGAGTTTTTTAAAATGTTTGCCTGGGACGATGAAAGATTTCGTGAATAGTGATGGGGACATTACGGCATTTTTATCGTTAGATATTAGATATTGTATTGTTCATCGCACTTAGGAAATTTGGAAGGTTGGTTTGTCGTATTCCGTCAGTCCCACTCCAGGTTGTAGGGCCGGGTCTATACATTAACGCCGGCAAGTGATCGGAGGAATTGAGTGGTTGCGTGCATGCACATGGAAAATTTGCCTGTATTTCTGCTTATAAATAGTGACCTCTTCATATTTTGATTCATAGAGGAAGTAAACCGAGAGGGACAGATGCCGTGGCAGCCGGCTGCCATTGATTTTTTTTTGCAGTTTTCCCATTCCCATACGTTGCACTTCAGGCCACGTATGACGCAAACACTTGGACTTGGTGCGGATGATTTTCCAGAGTGAGCACGCGAGGATATGGAATGTAGAAATAGAGGCAGTGGATAGGGACGACATAAATGAGAACGGCGTTGCTCGGAATGCCAGAGGTGGGCAGCTGTGCCACTAGCTGAGGCATTCTCATTGAGCAGGCACTTCCACGAAGTCTTGTGGCCCATCGAGAGTTTCAGGAAAAGCCGCGAAATTTTGACTAGTCGTGAAAGCTTCGTTAAAAGAGATCAACTTCTCAGCGGGGGTTTTTTTGCGGTCTGTGAGTGCTCGAGAGATGGTATTTACGTGGGCAAAAACTGAGAGATGTCTGTTTTTTTGTTTGTTTGTTTTTTTTTTGCATTGTTGGAGGAGCCTGACCGGAGTGAGTCCTGCCCAGTGATTCTTGTTTGCTTGATTTTATTGCTCAAATTTTGCTTTTAATCTAGGTAGTTAAATACTTCTTGACATAATGCTCATTGGTCTAGATGACAAAAGGGATACGCTGAACAGTTCCGAATATAAGTGCCTCGAAGATTGGTGTTTTTCGTCAATCTCGAGCAGATGGTTCGAGTTCCAGTGGACGGTGATTTCTATACAATCAATACTAACGAAGATCTCTTACGTCCATCTTTCCACTCCCTCCATCCCCTCACTCGTCTCAACAAGGGTCCGACCGTTCACTCTAGAATTCCAACGGTGAACAGTACGATTTTTTGAGTGCTTAATGCTTTCATCTGATTCATATACACGACAACGAACGGCACAAAGGATTCTATGTCGGAAGCAGCGCAGCTATAAGCTGAATAGGCGAGACTTCGAAGCAAAACACTTCGTAGTGTTTTTATGAAAGATCTTCCCACTAAGCATCACATTTGACTGACAGCGCCCACCTTTACTGTCCTGTCAAATGCGTTCGACCATTGCATTTGAATTTGGCTCTCTAAACAAAATGGTCCGATTCTAGAAAGTTTTTGATGCCGATCCGCAACATCGAGATATATTTGCTTCAAATTCTTTGAGTTGGACTTAGCGTTGGCCTCCAAAAGAAAATTCATTTGGAGGCCCATAGAAGAAATTTATTTCGGACGAACACTAATGCAGCCATTCGAGGCTCTGAATTTCGAAGGATCCCTGATAAACTTCAGGGAAAGACCGAATTTGAAATGGCCCTGAATTCCGGGAGACCCTGAACTTCAACAGCAGTTGAAATTTTAAAGAGATCTTTGTTCCATATGCCAAATTCAAAAATGAATTCGAATACGCCCAACTGGACGAGCAATAAAGCTGTGTTGGAAAGTACGAATGCTTTAACAGCTTAAATCGAATTTGATGCTCAATCGCTCGCTCCCTCTTTCTTCAATAACTCGCACCATTACATCAACACCCATTGCCAGTTAACACTGTCCTCAATTGTTTCACATCTGTTGTGAAGTGTATATTTCATGGTTTATGATAAAAGTTTAATTTGGGCATAGCACTCTAAGTATAACATAGTTGATGACCAATGAAAAGCACGACAATGAAGTGAGTCAAAATGAGTAGCTGACTTTACACTCACTCCCTAAGTAGCATATGGTGACATATGTAGACGTAAGTGACGAATGACTTTGGGTCATCTCTGCCACTAGACACTTTTGTTATCGCTTTTGAGCTTCGACGTTTTGGCATTGGACGTTTACTTACACTTTGTCAAAGTGGCAAGATTATGTAGGCAGAGCAGCAAATTATTCATTTATAAAATCGATACACCCCATCACAAATAGATTCTAGTGAATGACAAACAATCTTGTTGTAGCAGAATTGTACGTACATCTTACAGGGAAAAGAATTAAACAAGCTCACGCTGAATGATCGATGGAACGTTACAAATCGCAAAAAAAATGTTAAGTTACATGGAGCACGTGACGATAAAATAGACAAAAATAAAGGAATATCTGGCAAATTTTTGTTACATCGCCAAGCGAATGTCACATACGTCTAATGGCGAAGATGGTGCAGCACCATTCGTAGCCCCCGTGCTCGAAATTCACAGTGTGCCGACCGTTTCGGCTTCATATTTCGAAATATCCCATACGTCAAAAGTGACGAAACTGATCTCGAGAGCGGGAGAAACCTAAATAATTAGGGAAGAAGTCATCAATGACCGGTACTTGACTCATATTTTGCTTCAAGTCATACAAAATTTTAATCAGCCACTCAAATGATGACGAGCGTTCGGTATCCCGACAGTCTGCTAAATGCTACCGGCCAAAACAACTCGACAGCCCAATTTTCCACGACTAACTTCCGTATAGGCTCAGGCTTAGCCTCAAACCAATTTTGCTAGCGTAAGTTTGTACTGTCCAGCATCCGTCATCGAACCAATTGGTGGACGGAAATTGGAACCGTCGAAGCGCTGGGCCGGTCCATTTTCTTAAGGTCTCATATCCTCCAATACTGCAACCTTTTAAAGATTCATCGGTCTCAGCCTTCTGCAAGCTTCATGGATCGTTGGAATGTACACATCTTTTGCTGCCTTCGGAATAGGAGATTTCACGACTTACGTTATAATGAAAGAGTGAGACAGTGTTTGTTATGGTCATTGATGTGGTATGAAATAATACATCTATTTTGTTATGATAAGTGATTGACCGAAAAAATAAATAAAATTGGAGGAATTTCCTTGGAGTTACTGTTGAAATGCCGAACGATTTATTCATTTTATATGTCAATTAATGAAGGAAACTTTGAATTCAATTGTTTTGAAGTTTTATAACGTTTACTCATAAAAAGGTTAGTGTTTTTCAAGTCATATTAGATGTATGGATGAAATAAACAAGAGCTGACGATAGGTTCATGATTTTTTGATTTTTTGTCGAATTTTTTGAGAAAAAAATGTTTCTTACCTGTATAATAGCAGCCGAATTATTATACATACGATGGCAGGAAGTTGCGGAAAAAATTGTAATCATTCGGCGATAGGCAAAAAAGGCGAATCCATTCACAACCTGTAATGCGTATGTATTTGTCCACTAATTACGTCTTGACATAAATAATGTCTCCAGTAATGAACCGAAATTCTGTACAAAGATAAAGCCCTATTGAACTCAAATTTCGTCATCGCCCATTTATTGGGCGAGGGAGAAATAGATTGAAATGTCATAGTACGTTTGCTTATACATAACTGTTCTTTTATTATTTTTTTTATTTGGTAATCCGCAGCGATGTTTTTCAGTTTTCCTACTGGCTCCTCGAAAAGAATTTCAACTATCTGCTCCTTTTTGCATTTCATCCAGAAACTACAACTTCCTAAACCGCCTATATGATGTGAGATCTCTACCTGTATTGTCCACTAATTTTGCTACGTAATTGTCCATTTGTCCACTAATTGTCCACTAATGCAATGCAAACTACGAGCGCCAAATCTATTTTGCCAGTAGGAAGCAAATCCACTCATTTGTGATAATTATGCAACTTTCGTTTCCTAGCCTAAAGAAATCCTAAAAAGAGATGGTTTCAGGTTATTGTGTAAACAAATGTTTAAGGTAAATCGCACTTGATGTCCACGAATCAAGCAATCAATATTCAATTCGTTGAGTTTATTAATGAGTTGACTCTCTCCAAAGAAATACGAAATTTGTCGACTTCTGTTCCTGACGAATCCATTTACCGATGCATCTGGATCAGACCACAACAGATCTTGCACTAGTCCAGATGGCTCCGTTATTGGCCTATAATAAATAGTCACTTTATGGGTCTACCTTGAATGCAACGGTGAGGCTTGGCGGTGCATGTCTTCATATTGCGAAGCCTAAGTCTAGAGTTTAGCCGTAGGTCAAAACCTAAGCAACAATAGTGCGACCTTGCGTAGAATAATCTGAGATCACCGAGCAATAACATTCTACGCCTTGAGGGACACTTTACCAATATTGGTAAATAAAGATATAAATAAAACGTGAGAAAGAAATGGAAAAATGCAAGTAGAGCATTGATATTGTAGGGAGATTTTCATAGTTTCTTTCGCTACTGATTGATGCTTTACAATAAGGATCACTAACGAACAAGAGAATATAATAACGCATGAATTGTTTTTATGCAGCTATGATAACGAAAGTATAGAATAATACATTAATCGAAATGTCACTAAAAATATATTTACAATGGAACAGTAAAATCAGCGAAATTGAATCGATGGTTTTACGATAACCTCTTTTAAGATAATCCTTGCAAGCAAAACAACATTCAAAAAAGAATTGAATAACTTTGATAATCACATTCACACAATGGCAGTAGAATTGTCCATCTTTGCCATTGACATCTCATTGAGGATAGAATGTTTGTACTCACCTTTTGATATCGGCAATTTGTTGAAGGCTTCTGAGACTTGGAGAGATGCCTCCATGAACACATAAAATATGTCCGGCAACCACAGCAGCGAGTGGCATCTTACTGAAAGGAGGAATTGCTTTTCAATATTGCTGTGGAAGTAACTTCAGAATAACACTTTTTCATTATGAATACTGTCAGCAGATTCACTTAAAAATCAGAAAGTCAGGGCTTTTGATAAAGAAGGCGGTTGCATATGACTCGCAATGTTATGAGTGAAATGCAACTTTTTCCAATGTGAAATCATTGATATGATTACGCTTTTTATAACAATGATGTGTAAATAATCAATGAAAGCAACATTGAAATGACCCCCAAAACAATTGAAAAAGGCGTGAAAATTTACTTCCACTTTCTAATAAAAGTTAATCAGATGGTCGGCCTCTTTAAATATTCCTTACGATTGAATATCTCTATTTCTTGATCTATAACACCAATGTATAGATGGTACACTTTTAGTGTAAGCCATTCGTTTCATCAACTGATGCCTTAAAATTTCATCATTTCTCTCGACATGCATAATATATGCAAAAAACGGTGGGAGCAATTTTGTGACCATAAAATTTATCTTGAAAAGGAGGAGGTCTTCCAACGTTTTGGGAAACATTCCGAGCAATTGTAGCACGTTTTATGCTACAATTTTCAAATTTTTGATTAGCCGCTTTATTAAATTCGAAGCAATGCTGGAAAAATCCAAAAATCGGTTGACTGTTTTAGCAAAACGCACCAAATTATTAGGCGCAGAGTTAAAACCTTGAAAATATAGTGGGAAGACGCGCGCTTCCGCTCATTCTCCCTTTGAACCGTTTATCAACTACTGCAATGTGCTCAATAGTAATTGAAAACTTTGTTAATTGTAGTAGCAATGCCGAATTACCTGAAAATCTCGTTGAATCTTCGATGCAACAGTGGCCATTCGTCAGCATTCTTATAACGTCGACGAATTTCCGTGTAAAATCCATAAGTGCTGAAAGTTACTGATGGCTTCTACAGTTGTATCGGAATATTCTGAAGAATACAAATTGAATAATAACTGACAAAAGCAGATTACTTGTGGATAGAGTTCAATAAAACTTCACCCTAATCGTTCTTTCTTAATTAATGAGAAATATGCTTCCTTATAGAGTCGTATTCCGTGCATTCCGTGCGCACAGATAGTCTGTATTCTCCAGATACTATTCATTCAATAATCGAGAAGCAAATATTTTCTAATTTTACTAACGTTTTCCAATAATTTTGGGGGAGTTTTTCTAGGTACGATTGATTATCTGTCAATAATTTTCTAGGTATTAATCACATGTGACTATCTATTCTATATCACTAATTCATCACTACAGTAATAAAAAGTTAAGTAGCTAACCGATTACTCATCACTACAGTAATAAAAAGTGAAATAGCTAACCGATTAATAGATGGTATTTCATGATTACCTCTCAATAAGAAAATTTGCATAGGATGTTGAATTTTGCATAGAAACAATAGAACTATCACTTCCATTGAGTATGAACCACGATCCACATAATCACCGAGAAACAAATAACGACTTCTCGTTGGCGATCCACATCTCTGAAATGGCACTAAGCATGAATGGCATTCGCTAATTTGATGATATATTATTTCTATTTTGGCATTACTCTACTAAAATATGCAAAAATCGAGCAAAAAATTTTAGATCGCCTCTTGGCTTTGTCATTCCATTTTCACCTTTAACCCAACATCGAAACCAGGCGGTCTGATTTACGCAGAATGAAATGGTTAGACGATCTATATGTTCCTTTGAAAATCTTCAAAGAGGTACATCACGATGACGTCATACATGCAGAAGTATTTATCTCCCAATTGTCCATTCTCGATTTGTGAGCTTTGTAGGCATCGACGATGAAATCCGGTCATCACAAGATGCTTTCCATTTTCAATTCTTGTATTATTTTGTTGCGTTTTTTATGAATTAATGATGCTTGAATACGCTATCCATCATATGCAGTAGTTAATAATACGTGTAAGTAGCAATAGCTAATAAATAATTATTTTATATTCCTACTCTTAGCACAGTAACTTGTAAGCAAACTGGCTTATATCTAATATAACCGATAACTTCATCGTATATAAAAAGACTGCCAATTATATCCTCTCATGTTTTATTTGCTACAATGTTATGAGCCCTATAGTGGTCGTATAGTGGAGTGTTTGATATGTAGCTAACATAGTTCGCTCACCTCGAATATTCTTAATAAATCATAATAATGACCATGAATATCACCACAAATCTTCAATGGCACATCTATCTTGAGTAATGTCTGTTCATCTTCCATCACTTTCTGAACTGCATCGATTGTGAATGCAGAATGCAAAAATGCTGCATTTTTTTTCGTTTAAAAATACGATTGATAATTGAACTAAATAACGCATTTTATGATCTTATGAATGCTTTTTTTTGCATTGAAGTGGATTTTCGCTCTGAAGATATAACGAATCTGTTTTATTATAGTCATAAATAACAATTTTCTATCAAAAAAATGAAGCAACTAGCGGCTAAGTAGTTCCCAATTTATTTTCTTTTAAATTTCTTTGTATATGAAACGAAATGAATTTTACAATGTGTATGAAAGATGCATGAAGATGTCAGAAAGAAAATTTTTTTCTTAGTGGTGATATTTTAGGATGATATTTTGAGGTGTTTCGATCTTCATTCAGATAATCAGATAGAAAATCTTCATGGGTGTTATAAAAGGAAAATGAAAATTTTTTCTTTTATCTATGATGAGTTAGAATAAATGTTTAATGTAGTCAAGCTAAAATATTAGTACCAATTCAAATATTCACAAGTAATATGTTCAAAACTGGCAGGAAGGTCGATGAACTTTGAAAGATTACGAGAAGCATACTCAATTCTAACTGATCGCTGTCAAGTCTCACTTCCGATACAACATCCGATGATGAGAAGAGAGGGGTTATGATGCGCACTTTCCACATTGATCATTCAACTCCCTCCTGCCTCCTCTTCTTCTCTCATCCCCCTCCCTTCAATTAAGGGCATGGAAAGCTGCAAGGTTCACGAGGCAAGACCCTCGCAGGTGGAAGGTGCCGGTTGCTGCTGTTAAAAATATTGATAACCAAACGACTTAACTCACCTCCACTTGAGCGAGAATCTCAAGGACGGAATCAACCGTATAAGAATGATGTACGCATCCTGATTTGAGGTGCTGCTCAATTAGTTCATCAAACGCTTCCTTCTGTAATTCATGCAAATTTATATTCTTCATACACTTGAGCTAACTTTTCCATTCATACGCACTTGAAATCGGATTCCCGGAAGTTCCGAGAATTTCATATTTAGTCAGTCCTACGCCTTCACCTCTTCTCAAAACCGAAAGTTTTCGAGCAATAGATTTCTGGATTTCTGGATTTCTGTGGGAATTCTGGAAGAACGTCTTCAAGAAAGTAAAGTTTTTTGCACCTTCAACGCCTAGCTTCTATCATTTGTAACCAAGAAATTTGAGTCGAAAAATTTTCTTGAAAGCCAGGAAGGGCCTTGTTCATGTGTAATTTTAAATGAGGCGGCAATTGAGTTACAGAAAAGTAAAACAATATTGTATGAAAATAGTCGCTATATATCGTTCGATGCATCTAATATGATCCCAAAATAATAAGGTCAGATTAATGGTTAGTCACCGCAAAAGTATTCAGTTAATAGCTCGTCTAATCACCCTTAATGAAGCATTTAAATGATTTAAATAATATCGGCAATTAGATCTCATCAAACGTAATCTAAGATTAAACTAGTGCATGGCGTTATTTCAAGTTGGTTTTTTTTCAAGCGTGAATTGTTGACACTCATGTTTTCATGACGTCATTTGACGTAGTTCATATATGCGAAAGAAAATTCATAGTGAAAAAATGCAATCGTTCAAAACGAAATGGAAGATTATTTAAAGGAATCGATCAGACCATTTCGTTGTTTAAGGATTCAAGAAAATAAATAAAAAATAAAAAACAAAAAGAAACAACAGTCACTAAAAAGCCGATCACTAAACAAATCCTCGTTAGAGAATTCATTTGTTGGACCGCATTCGAACTACTCTAGGAAAGAAATTCAATTTATCATTTTGTGACACATTGAAGTGGCACACCTTTCGCAAAAATAGGTGAATTCGATTTAAAAAAGGCTGCTCTCAATTCTAGATCATCTGTAGCCTGCGAGAGTTGGAAGTTGCAGAATAACTGAGGAAATAATTGGGAGAGGAGCGAAACGAATAACAATTTGAATTTTGATACACATGCTTTACCTTAATTTTTTTTCAACAAAAATCTGCATAAAGTTAGAAGAAACAGATATATATCACATATAAATAAATATTCAATGCAAAAAAACAAATTCGCCTTTATTTTCAGACCACATCGACATCGTCAACTCCCTCCTTCCCTCCCCCTCCACTCATCTAAATCGGACATCTCATCTGAATTATAAAGCTTTTTCGCAACTTGTATCCGTTTTGTTGGAATGCGGCTGTCATTACAAATAGGTAACGACGAAAAAATTGGAAATTAAAGTCACTTCTGTAGTAACGTTTGAAGGTGCCACATTTTGGACGATAGAGATTGCCATAAAATGCCGCGTATTCGAGTTGTTTCAATGAGTACAAAATTAGGCAGAAAAAGTATTTGGCAACAGCGCTGCAAATTTTATTTTTATCGTTTCCACGAATTAACAATTTTGCTAAAATTTTGGGAATGCCTCATCAAATTCTTTTGCTTAAGTTTAATGGGAATGCCTCATCAAATTCTTTTGCTTAAGTTTACTCCTATACCAGGCGGTAACTTCTTTCGCCTTCCTCCCCCCTCCCCCATTCTCCGTCTCTCTCCCTTCTTCCACCGGATATTGGAAAAGCTGCTTGAATGCAACTGTTATAGCATTACTACTCGCAAACCTCAAAAAAGCAAGATTAATACTTACCAAATATATATCGTGGGGGAAGGATGGGGTTGCACTTTATATGCAATCTCCATACTTTACAGGCAGAACTGTTAAGTACAGAGTTTATATTTAGAGTGCGACTTTTCGATCACAATTTTCTGGCACATGGAATTATTTTTCTCCAACGTCAGCAGCTTTTCTGAACTTTAAAGCTTCCAAATTCATTACCATTGATGCTTATCGGATCAGTAGTTTAGTAGAGTGAGCGAGTGAAAGAAGAAGGATTAAACGACCGCCGAACAACCAATATGAAGTATAAAATAAGCTTTGATAGCGAAAAAAAAGCAACGATGAAATTATAAAAAATTACAATATAGAAATTAAACGTGAATTCGAAATAACACTTCCTTAGCAAACGATATGCAAAGTTTGAGTTCTCTTGAAAACGTCTAAGTAGTTAATAATCATTCTCAACATCTTGGCGATTTTACGCTGCATCCAAAACATCGAAATCATATGCTATTGCAAGAGTAAGGCGCATTGCAAGAATAAGGCGAGAATGAACGTCCCATTTATTGCTCTCCTCTACATTTAATGAATGGGAAGTGGATGGTTCAAAGGAGGATAGTAGATGGTTCAGATTTTTTCCTTAGAGAATTTTTCATTCATCGCTGAAATTTTGTCGATTATCGAGGAAGAGATATTCAAAAAACGTTCAATTTTTTGAAATATTCTCAGCAAATTATAGCAATCATTTAAAATTTCTTCGTTTAGCTGTGTTGTTAAATCAAAAATGCGTAATGAATTATTTTTGCTGTCGTATACGATTACAAAGCTATTGATGATGTCATCCGATTGGCACGAAAACCGATTGGAACGTTCATTAAAGGATCGATCATCAAACATTCGTATCACTGTGCTAAGATGATATATTTCTGGAATTACCAGTTTAATGGCAGCATCGATGTTTCGATACTGAATGGCAGATTAGAAGCAATATTATTGGATGTGTATTAAAAAATTGTTTACGTAATTTTTCACAATTAAATGCATTCAGAATTTTGCCGCATATTTGGGAAATTGTTCGAGCAAAATGTTTTTTTTTTGAAGTTGGTGGAGAAAATCATCTGAGGAAGTGGCACGATATGCGCTTTTTGCATTCTCGTCGACTGAGAAAACGGTTCCACTGTTCGCAATATATATATATATATATATATATATATATATATATATATAAATGAAATATGTATACAAGAACGCCAAACTGTAACTGGGCCCATCAACCATACAAATCCCTGATAAAAAAAGAAGTTTTCTATAAAAAATTTGCTTCTGTATGCTCCAATCGATATAAAATTAAGAAAAGGCCGATGAAAAATGCATGAAAAATTTTTATCTTTAAATGTCTATAGCTTTCTCCAAATTCGATGGATCAATGTGGATATGATATAGCTTCCATGTCCCTCAAGTTGTAACTATCATACGGGCAGACAGGTAGACATAAGCATACAATTGAATACGACGTTTCACTAGGTACTTTTGCAGAACAACTTTGTATTAGTGCATAAAAATGAAACATTGCTTCTGTATGGTTCCGTAAAACAGTCTGTGTGGTTTGTAAAATGAACAAAATTACTACGAAGATTCAAGTACTTTAAGCTGGCAAAACGACCAATGCGTATGCCTATTTCATTGTATTTATATTGTAACGCTGGATTTATTAATTTCAAATTTTGCATCTCTCTTAAGAGTAAAAAACTTTGATGAAACATGAAAAACATAAAAGGATGATTGTCGACACAACAGCTTCGATTATTGCAAATTGCGCAATGCGAATCATTTCGAATGTGCTTTCCCAATTTATGGCGATTTAATTCATTCAGCGATGCACAAATGTTTCAAAAAAATTGCATCAGCGATCCTATTCTCAGTTGAGAATATCACGTTGAGCGATTTTTGACCTTGCAGATGGGTGGCATCTGTTTTCGTAATATGGCAGATCCAGTTTTGCGCTGAATGACATTTTATAAGGAACCCTAATGTTGTGTTCAAGCATTCACCACAATGGTGACGATAGGATTTCTTTGGGTAAGCGAACCATTTTTACGATAATATATTCGGCCAATAAAAATATTTTATATTTGTCAAGTTTTTTTGATTTTATGGAATATTTTTTCCTGTTAAATTTGCTTCCCACTTCTTTATATCTCTTGTAGATTCCATCACCTGAGATTATCGATTAAGAGCAGCGTAATCAGTACCATCTAAACTTTGCTACTCTTTTGTGCGAACATTCATTAGTTTTAAAGCTCCTCTCTTTCCTGCTCCCTTCTCCCAAGGGCAATATCCGTATCTCCAGTATGCCACCCATCTTGTAATTGACGTTCAATTCATTTTGTATGCAAATCTGTTGCATTTCTTCCGAATGCTAACTTTTTAGATCTCATAAACTGCACCCTGACCTTCCACATCCTCTTATTTTTAAACACGAAAAACTGTATAAAATATTGTGAATTGTTTGTTGACTTTTTCGCATGCGTAAGGAAATAAATATTGCAAAGTTTTTTTAAATATTGATGTACAACCTTTGCTGTATTAACTTTATAAAACATGAACGTTATATGCGACTCTGAGAGCATGAATAACGGAAAGAAGAGTTAATCGAATTTGAAAATGAAAAACAGCTAATCGAAGGTAACAAAGAATTAGAAAAATATTCAGTAGAAGAGGAGAATGCACAAAACGCTAAATTAATTCTGACTAACTTTTAGCATCGTTACGATCCAACATCATCGCAGTTTATCTAAAAATGTAAAATGATTTAATATGGAATAGTAGTGTCGATAAATTTCCAGTTTAATAATTGTTGATAATAAAATAGCTCAATAATCAATATGAGATAAATTCGTTGACTAAAATAAAGTCACAAGGGCGACGAATATAACTATAAGGTTTGGGTTGCAAAACGTTTTGTAAAATTAATCAATTGTTGCTGGTACGCCATATTCTTTCAGATCATTTCCTCGATGTTTTGCCTACTCTCATTCGTCGAATGAGTGAGCAGTTGTTTCGCCTGAAACTCACCTATGAATAGACGTTCCGAAATTTAGATAGATTATTATCAAGTAAAGATTGACCTGGAATTGAATTACTTATATTCGGATGTTCTGAAAATAAACTTATTCAGGTTGCATTTATCGCCATCATTGCACTCGCCGAAGATCGTATAAAAATTACAGAGAGTTAGTTTTCGTTCATTATTTACTTTTTTTGTTGGATAGCAACATTGCTTCATACTTCAGATTGATTTCCCAACCAGATAGCAATTTCTCAATTTCTCAGATTAATTTCCCGAGAATTACTTCAGCAATTATCAGATTTGATTGCAAATTTCCCCACAAGGTTGTAGCCCGACGATTTTTTTTTACAATTTTCCATTTCAAAAGGCGTCAAAAAAATTTTCAAACATATTTAATAACCGATGGAACATTTGTCCTTCTTTGCAAAGTTATAAGCTTAGCTAATAAAGTCAGTAATTTTTTCGAGAATTATTGCCTCACACATTTTGCCGCATCGAATAGCTTAAGTGAAATTCATTGCTGTGGTCGAAGTTATGCAGTAAACGTTGCTCGAGAAAAAACTTAAGGAGCTTCAACACAATAAAACTTGAAACTGGTACCATAGACGTGCCACAAAGATTAGTACAATATATGGTTTTGGTTTTTGTATTTTAAGGCATTGCACCAATTTTGTATCGATTTGCACAGAAATAATAACAAATCGCCCAATAAGTACACTTGCCGATAAAATCAACCTAATTTACAACTTTTGAACGAAAAAAACTACCTTAACAGCATCTCGCTGTTAGCAGAATAAACTTGTCTTGTATATTCTATTGCTTCTCAAGCACCAATAACTTAAGAAAATATGATGAATGGTGAAAATTGGTGACGAAAAGCCCACCTCCGGTGTAAATTATACCGCCTCAGGTTTCATCACCACAGATTTTGTAGATGATGGGACAAGCACATACCATAAGCACAATTATGAAGTAGCCATGCTGCAACCATGTGAAACTTTGCTAAAGGTACTATGACTGGTAGGCGTTCATGAAATTTCAAATAGAAAATGCCCCTTAAGGTCTTACTGATGTCCAACAAGTATTGCAAATCAATATCCAATTTCAATCACAAAAGAGGATCGTAATCCAACAATTATAACCCCTCTTATAAACCACGCTCAAAATTAGATGTACGTTTCGAAAAATTGTGGACGTTATGATCTCTGAGGTCCATAAAAGAGCAGGTATGGAAGCACTGACAACAACTTCCTGTGAACGGTATTCCAAAGATAAAGGTGCCGGTGGTATTCCTGTTTGCAACTGATTGATGCTTGTTCGCGTTTCAGCATGCGAGAATAAATTCTGTCCAGTTGGCACATTCTGCGATATACGTGAAATAACGAGTTGTGTGAAGCCACCTTGTCGGCCAATAGCAATGTGCCTTCCCGACAATATCAATGGTGGGTAGCAACAGCTATTATATATGCCTACTAGTAACCGAATAAAGGCCTATATTGAACGATATACAATTCACTATTGCATATGATTAACATGTGTAATGAATATAATGACGAATGCATATGCAAAAATTGATTTAATGTGTTAAGTGATTTACATATTAGCGTTAAGTGCGTATGCAAATATCGTGGATAGCCTTAAGTTAATATTGTTATTACTGTTATTACATTACTGTTATTACAATATTGTTATTACATAAATTGTTAATATTACTGAGAATGCCCCTAAGCTTGCCTTTAAAAATTTTGAGGACCTTATTAACTAGTTTCAATTTCAGATTATTACATATCGCAGCGGATTGATCAATTAATCAACAAGTTATAAGTATCTCACTGAAAGAACATCTTAAAGTTTTTTGATTATTGAAATATGGCTGCATATTTGAAAGAGATCCTCATAATATTAGTCAACATTGATGCAGAAATTCATAGCCGATCAATACTACAACAGAGATTAGACTTAAAACAGCAATATTAAGTGGCAACAATTCAGCAATGTGAATGAATATCGTAAAATTTGTTTAGGTTGTAAGGGACATCCGAAATGCCCAGCTGGTCAAGTATGTGTAGAGCATAGAACGTCATGCATCAATCGTTCTTGTAAGAAGGAAGCTAAATGTGCTCCTGAAGGAAGTTAGTGTTTCTCTCTTATCCATGGTTGGTTGAATTCCATACATCTATATTAGGCGCAATGCGTCAGTCAATTTATTGAATTATTTAAATTTCAACAAATAGCGCATCACATTATCAGCGGAATGGAAAGTGTTTTCTGTTTCGTTCTACCATTGAAATCTTTTCTTGTAGAGCATTGGCGTTCCGGGTACGCAACTCTCTTCGCAGTTATTGTTAATCATCTATACTGCCAAAGCATAAAAAGCAGTGCAATCTACTGTCTCCCCTCCTTATCCAACAAAATAGACTAATTTATTTGTTGTAAATTCTCTAAAACGTTTTGCTAATGAGAATGTGTAATTATTTTGCATTAACAAAGAGATGAATGGAAAATTAACACTACATTATGATTGTGACACTTCTAAGGATAATTAAATTGGAATCCTAAAAGCACTTTACAACTTTATGGAATTCACTGATTCCCCGTATATAAATTTACAGATGTTTGCAAACCGATCGTTAATTTCAGCATGTGAAGCGTTGGAATGTCCTCCATCGCAGCATTGTGTCGCCGACCCAAAACCGAAATGTGTGAAGAATTAAAATGGATCGCCGAATCATCAGAAAAACCAATTCCCTTTTATGCGTTTTAAACGCTTTAAAAATTAAACATCATCTACATTAAAGAAAGACCATATTGAATCACAAATAAATATGGGGTGATCTGCACCTCTGTTTGAAATTTGAAATCCATTCTATTCTATTATAATTGCATTGATAAGTTCATCTTTGAAAGTTGTTAAAATTTGGTCCATATTCTGACCGATAATGCAATAACATCGATCTGTAAGTTCGTAAAAATACCACCCACTTGACAGAGTTGATGCCTGGAATGAAAGAGAGATGATTGAGGAGAGTGAAAGACGTGATGCTGTTCTGCAAGAATTGTCTTAGATGATTCGGCATGTATAAGACTCGCAGAGTGGATGCATACATCCGCGTGATTGCTGTCTTCAATTCATACATGGACCCAGCTTAGAACATCTCCGAAGAGTTTCGACTTTCCACTTCTAACAGATAAAGAAAAGATCTTTTAATGATTATTTAATATTCCAGTCAGAAGCCAATGTTCTACTCAACACCCTAAGCGTCCTTAACTGCGTCAAAAATTTTGTATCATCGCCTAATATTAATCTCCGTACCCTGTGACTATGAGAAGGAAATTATTTGACAGCTGGGAACTAAAATTCGGCATCTTCTCTCGTCTCCTTGCATAACCCAACAAAACTCGAGAAATTTCCAAAATTGAAACGCACGCGTAGACGATTAGCACTAATGACCGTCCAGGTCACTGAGTC
Organism: Baylisascaris schroederi; assembly: GCA_006503575.1. NCBI lineage: Eukaryota > Metazoa > Nematoda > Chromadorea > Rhabditida > Ascarididae > Baylisascaris > Baylisascaris schroederi. The sequence continues at coordinate 283,015 of QEWY01000319.1, forward strand.
GGTTTAGTTCAGCTGCTTCAATATAAGATTCGACGTAATATTTACGATGTGAAGGCAGCAGATAAACTTAAAATCAATTCGTTAAGACCTTCTAGTTTATCATCAAAGACAACAAAGAACCGATTTTGTATGTTAGACTGCTGACATAAAAAGAGACCACTGCGTCGCCCAATCTATTTCGCAAACGGCTCGCGCATGTGCCAAAAGTCATATTTCCCGAAAAATTTCCAAAGGTAAGCAAAGCCACACCACCAAAATAACCAAATAATAGCAAAAGCAAAATGGGCTTCGCTGAGTATATTAAGAAATCCGTGCTAGCTCGAAGGAATAAAAAAATGAACCAACTATCGTTCACTTTTGATGATCAACTTCGAACTTCAACTCATATATATCATCGATGAGAACAAAGCTATTCATAGAAAAGAAAGTAGTATCGTCACTCTGTATCCCTTACACCTCACAAAACAATGCTGCCATCTTCCCATCCCGACAACAAAACTCCAAAGGATAAATCGCTCAAGAAAAAAAAAAGCCAAATTCGAAATATGTCAACTAAAGAAATTTGGATTTTGCTTCCGTCCCAACTTCATAACTTTGTCTTCTCAATTTCGCTAGTGCTCGACCTGGCTCGAATCTAACTGCGAATCTAACTCAAAAGCGAATCAAAAAACGTTTATTGAGAGCAAACAGCGCGTACTTTTACAAGTGGCCAACCTTAGAAATGCTTGGATCGTCATCAAGCTTTATCAATGCCAAAGCTTGAAATACCATTTTCTTAGAACAAAAATTTCACTATTTCCGAATTTTTGCAAAATATTTTTGATGGGAACAGATCTTAAAACATATCTCTACAAAGACAATCTAAACACTTAAGCAACAAATTCGCTTGTAAAACGACGCTTCAAATTATTATAGCTATCACAACGTATCCAAGACAAGTATACAGCATTGTATTTTATCCATTTGATTGTATTTTATCCATTCCTCCCTCCCCCATTGCAATTAATCGCTATAAAAAGATACATCGTATATCCAACCTGATTATGTTCGTCTCATCACTACCTGCCGTAATGGCCGATTTCTGTTCGCACAGATATAATGCCTGCTTTTTCTATTTGAAATCGGAAACCGCCTTCCAACCCCTACCAAGACCACTAATATCTTTCCGAGTACAGAGGATTCTTACCGGCTAGAGAAAATCAGCGTCAATTGAACTGCTGCAACTGTAACCTTCTCAGACACCATCACAAACAATCTTTCAACTCATTCCCAACAACCACAGAAATAAACAACAATCAATTGTCATCCTTGGGTTCGTAGACAAAATCTCGTCCAACATCATCGGCGAATTCGTAAAACAGCTGTGATACATCCAACTTCGGCAAGCGAAAGACACTCGCTTCCCGAGTCATGCCTACTTGCTCTTCCCTCATGATTTCGTTCCGGTGATATAAAAATGCAGTCACTAACTATTGCAAACGCCGCCCGATCCAGAATCGCGGAAGGTGGCGTGCATAATCGCCCGACGTCCCAAAGCTCGGGCTTCTTCATCTGTCATCTTTGGCTGATAGAAAGTATCCAAAATACCGTATGCACTGCAAAGTTAGAAATAGACGGAAGATTCAAACCTACAGTCCTCAACCAACGGTCAATTCATCACATAAAAGCCTTGTAATATCACTTAGAAATGAACAAGGAAAAAGGGATGACCATAAATAAGCCACTCTCATACTACAACGCGGACTATACTTGCAAAACGAATCAAACACTGATGTGAAGCACGAAAAGAGATGCCACATAAAACATACCACTGTGCAAATCAGCTCATCCTATTCGAAAAATATTTTTCAAATTCCAACCTCGACAATCATTACTGATGAAGTTTGGCAATAAAAGGAATAATTTCTGAGGACCTCAAGCCGAGGTCAAAACATCCCCACAGTTTGTTTCTATAAGGGCACCATATCTGCAACCTCTGTAGTTAAAACTTTTAAGTCCACCACGATGAGATAAGGAAGCTTCCAGCGGAATATAGTTTCGTTAACGTCCCACAACAGTGTCAAAAAAGCACGCCTAATAGTCCGCTGGTCTAGGCTTCCAGAACTTCATTGCATTTTACTATAGAATCTGATATGCTGGATGCATTTTGTAAGAAAATTCACCTCAATGAGCCAGAGCCAACGCTGCACAATCTGAGTTGCTCTCTTTGACCTTCACTATCAACCTTAAATATTGCCGGACCACGCTTATCATAGCCGGCAATCATCGAACCCTGAAATATACTATCCACTTGTAATGCATCCAATAGTTGCTACTGAGAAGCAACCCTTACCTAACGGCCTGTTTTATCCAATTCAAATAACACCTAAGCACACTACAGCGCTGCCAAATAAAACACCAACTTACGGCAACGAATTGCATTCATCAGAATCCATCCTATTTCTCGACGGTCTTAAATTAGGCACAACGGGATAATAAACATGCTAAAAGACGTTTTCCATATAATGCTTCAACATAACTTCACTCCAATCGTCGACTTCAATAAGAAGGAAATTTTTGTATGCGCTTCAAAGATGTGGCCAACAATGACTAACCGTTAACAACAGCAAGTTCCCTAATATGCAAATATAAGCGGAATACCTGTCAGAAAGTACAACTTCCTAAAACACCTGTAAGGACTCATACCATTCGATTACGGCATACGGTAAACACAAAAATCAATACAGTGGGAACGTATCACCACCCATCAGATAAGTGAAATCTGTCGTATTCCTATAAAAACACAACAGCCTTTACAGGCATCACTGGATGTATTTATATTCTTAAATGCGTCGAAATAAAACACGAAGAAATACTCACCACCGAAAGTCCATAGTTACGGTAGCCGTACAGTACGTTTGAGAAATATTTGCTTGCTGCTGCTACCGTAATTTCTGACTTCTCACGGAGCTCATATAACCTATAAAGACTCTTTTTGATAAGATGAAAGATAAAGACAACCAATAAAGGAAAAAAAAACAAAACCATGATAGCCAACACATTTTTCTCAATCTCAAAGCAAAATGTAGATTTTCTGACATTGCATTTTTATTTACTAAACACCTATTTGATGAGCGGAAGCAATCATTCAAAAATGCCTCTCTTTCCAGTACTGCAAAGAAGAGTAAAACCCAAAAATTTGGTAGAGGGGGAAGATTGCATTCGAACAGTAAACTTCTGTAGCATTTATTAAGTATTAAGCTACGCTCATTTCTTCCAGAACCTTTGGGTAAGCTGTTTTGTGCAAACTTTCGAGACCTCTATAAAGCAAAGCCGAATAAACTCGTAGACATACGTGCAGTATTTGGCGACAATTCGAGTCCAAAACTGGCAGTCAGCTGCACCTCCAGCCATTGTGGCCACCATACGATCGCCAATATCCAGAATCTTCATCACGCTCTTCGATGCTAAAATGTGCACCTCCAGCCTTACCAAAAAAAAGATCACCCAACATTTCAATGCCATACCATTTTATTCTTCGCAAGAAATGATTGCTACGAACAGCTAAAAGGAAAATAAAGGCTAATCAAAGCCTCAAATTCCAAGCCATAGAGCATGGAGGATCCATCTCGAAGCAAGAACATCCGATCGCTACTAAGCGCTTCCATAGCATCACACAGCTGGACTTCTTGAATGTCATTCAACCGTATCTAACATCGTCAATTATATTACTAGCATGCACATCACTAACAGATGCTATACAAGTTCCATCAAACGGCAAATTTATACAACTTTCGTGCATTATCTACCTCTCTACTCCTCTCTAAGTAAAATATTATCAGTGAGCAGGAAAGAATCAGGGAGACTACGACAAAAGAGAGCAAAGAAGAATGCAATCGTTCAATTTTAGATGCATATATAACGTACAGATGTATTCGCCGGCCGATGCTCTCGAATCGACCGCAATAATGATGCCACCTTTGTCGTTCTCCGTTTTCGGCTCATAGATGAACGCCAAAGTTGTTGTTCCTTTACGAAATTGCAAATTCTTTGCAGTTGAATTCTTAAAAATTATTTATCTTGATGCTCCGACAAGCTATATTCCCTACCAGAGTTCACTGAGAAAGTAATCTTCATTCCAGTAAAATATCCACAAAATTCTTTGAAAATCCTATTTCCTCACCGCTTTTATTGCAGTTTACGCGATAAAAGTTTATACAGAGTAGAAGCAGAAACAAAACGCAATTTCGTGGCACTGAATGCTATTCTGATTGAAATATCGATGGACCAATGCTGATTGCAATCGTCATTCAATAGGAGACTATCCGAATGAAATGCATGATAAGCAGCAAGCATAATGATCGAGTTGCAGATAACGAGTGAACATACCTCCCCTCATTCACATCGTTCTCCCCTTGGAGCCAATTTACATGAACTAATATGGAACAATCTGTAGTGTTGCAGGCAGTCGAATTTCCCAGGTGATTAAAAACTTATACATAGGGATGAGCGGCATTAATCACATGACAAGAAAGAGCAAAAAACTTGCGTTTATTCCTAATGGTGGCTGAATAAACGAATAGGCACTTGGGATCGGTTCGATGAGATCACGACACTCGCGTATTTCCTCGTCATCATCTCGTACACTCCCAAGTAACATTTCGATTGGTGAGGCCTAGAACAGCACTGAGAATTTAAGAAAAAAAAAAATCTTTGAGAAACGGATCAAGCGTCGCAACAAAATTATATGTCCATCACTTAAAGTTTCCAGAGAGTTATCAACCGTCTACGGATATTCTGAGGTTCAGCAATGGCGAGGTTCACAATTTTCAACTACTTAAAAATGACAACACTACGATTTTCAAGTCTCCGAGCACATTTCTACGAAACTTGACAATAATCTGAAAACTCCGAAGTGTGGATAGCATCCATGCCTTTACAACATGCTGCACTTGCAGCCGGAGGGGTTCCTATGGTATGGCATGGCCAAAAGTTCAATTTAGAAATACGAGAAGCTTGAAGAATCACAGAAACAAGAAGGAAATGTCTAAAAATACGGAGATCTCGTTGCACAATTTTCCAACGTTCACTTTCTATGAACTTTGAAGACCATCTGACGACTTGAAACGGTAATCTGTGAACTCCTCCAAGCTGAATCTTGGAGCTTGCGGGTGAGAATGAACGTTGGAGAAGGTTTAAAATAAACCCAAAACCACAGAACCAAATGAACTGGATCAGCTGTTGAGGGATGTTTTCTGGATATGTTACAGGCAGTATTATATCAAGTGTCGAAAGTCCAATTAGTATGAGTCTCATGTCATACCAAAAAGTAGTGCCTGGAGTTCTATGCTAATTTTCAAAAAAAAAAAAAGACGCTACAGCTAAACTTCCACCTCATTACCCTCCCATTCCATCTCTCCCATCTACTTATCTATCACCAACAACCTCAACTTATCGGGACAGCCGGATTTCTTGCATTCCCGTATCCAAAAATGAATCTACGCTGAAACAAATTCCACCAGCTGCAAATAAACCACACCCGATCGTCTTTGACTGAACACGCAACGAATAAAGCAATTTCCTTGCCGACTGACCAACTTGCAGCTTTCACGACAATGAACGAATTATTCGTACGGTCTACTGCTCACTTCCTCAACACAAGCAATATTCAAATATCTTAATGCCAACACAATCCACCCACATAATATTCAAAAGTTTGCTAAGAAAGTTACTAATAAGTAGCACTACAAGTGATAGATTGACAGTTGACGAGTGGTATTTGTCAGCATGGAAGGCGGTATGCAATTCCGAGACATTTTCACCCATCCATTAAAATTAAAATAAAACAACAAAAAAGACAGCGTTTGCTAGCGTATTTTGAAGTTATAGTCAGCAGGGTGCAAAGCAAAAATTGCAAACGTCATCAGAAACCGGATGGTGGTGAAAGAAAGGTGCACGACGACTGCTTATAAACGTTTAGAGAAGGATGTCATTGTGATCGTTTTGCAATAGCATCAATCGACCGTTGTGAGACCAAAATTTTTCTACAGCAGCTTCATTATTGAATGGCTAAAATATGGCTGATGGAATGATTGAACTGAGAACATCCTGTTTGATGCAGATTGCAAGGAGAGCTTTTAGCATGTCGATGGAGATGTGGGGGTTGTCTTGAGAGGATATTTCGACCCCCATCAATAATAATCCACCATCGTTCATAATAAACCCTCATTGCCTCACGCTCATTGCAGCCAATAACCCTTCTCCGTGTGTATGGACTTCAAAATTAATCGTATTCGAGAGTTTCTCTCAGCAGCCCACTATTCCGTAAAGCAGTGATGCGTCTGCATACAAAGATCTATTGGGGCATGAATTGGAAGGGAAATATTCCCAGATAGATAAGTATATGACATTTGAGAATCACTCGATTTTATCGTTTCATGAATCTGCGAAAAAGTCGGCATTACCATTAGCAATGTGGGAATGCCCGCCAAACCTAAAGGCCTTCTTACGGCCACTAGTGGTACCGGATTAGGCCGTACCTAACATCGCCAGCCATGTGGGGAGCGATAGAATCAGAGAGCGAACATGCTGGGAGGGGGGAGGGGGAAGAGCCCAGTTAACATCCTGTATTCGATGGACCCATGTCGATAGACCAGTGATGAGATCTGATAGACCTATGACGATATTCGATAGGTTTGTGATAATAATCAATGGACCCATAATATGTTATGCTCAAAAGCAGCCCGCCGTTGTTACTAAGTGCTTGTAATAGAAAAAAGTATGCAATCGCAACGTTGGCATATAAAGCCTTAAAGCTATTACTATGACTATGCCATCATGTAACCAATCAGAGTGGATACCTTTTTAGAGGTCAACAAGCAGACTCAGTTCAAATACCGTAAACAACAATTCCATTCCAATGAAAAATTTAGATAAACGCTGATTTGTGCTAGAATTTTGGCATTGTACGTCTATGTTGCAAACAATCCATATAACAAACTCAGCCGGTGTCGGATTTTAAGCGCTTTTTCAAATTTACGTAAATTGGGGATATGATTGGTAAAACCATTTTTTTATGGGTGCAAATATTTCATTAGTGATTGCAAATTATTTGGAATCGGAAGTGGAAGTTTCAAGTTGGAATTTATAAAGCTCAATTTATAAACACATTTATACCACTTTCCACGTTAATATATCAACCTCATAAACAGCTATAGACACTAAAGAGCGTCATAAAATTTGCATGCGTTTTATGATTCAAAATATTTCATATAAGCCCTCTCAACAACCAACGCACATTATGAGGACTACGAGTTTAAGTGTTTCTCAATCACCATCGAAGGTTTGCTCTCAATAAGGATCCTGAAGACTCAAAATATCTATCAAAGGATTTAAATTCACTTCAGAAAGCTTACTTAATCACTTAATTTTTAAAACAGTTATTAGGTATGTTTTCGCCTTTTTTCAGTTTTTACAGGCTCATTGACATGTGGTTTTGCACATGTTCTTGTGCCTATTAAACTGTCCTTTCGGTGGTTTCAATTCCGCAACCAATTAAACTAGAGCTATGAAATTTAATGCAAATGGGGACTATTCTCCACTGTAATTTCGATTAATCTATGATACTTGAAAAGAGTTATAGATTGTTGAATGTATCAGAAAATTCACTTGCATTTCACATTAGCCAGACCATATAAAAACGAATCCTTTATAGGGAATTTACATGAGTATGTTGGGAAGTTATTTGATTCTTCGTTGGCAGCTTATGCAACCGGCTGGTTAAGTTAGCGGAGTAAAAAGCGCATATTGCTTTATTTCATTTGACAGTGTCCTTCATATGTTTTCACATATCAACGTATTGAATTCTCATCCTTTTTTATGCATACTGTTAAAAATTTGAATAATTTTTATTTCCCTATCAAAAATTTTTTGTATTACTACATGCGGTAATGAGTTGATTATGATTCGGCATTCAGGCGTTCTCGTTTGACGTTCGCTCGTGTGGTCGCTTTGACAATTGGCTCTACTAACCGAGCTTCATCATCTATTTGAGGGAAGTGTTGTGAATTGCTGAACAATGGACTCGTCGAAGAAGAGCTGGCTTGATTTCTTTGAAGATTTCATACTGTATTGCTTCTGCATCTACCGTATCGGTGTCGATCTATCCGAAATCTTCGTCAAACCATCTCATACTCCATGGAATCAAAGTTATGCGTGGATTTTTGAAAACTATTGGGGTGAGTTGTTTATTGTTTCAGAGCTTCCTGAAATGATATCCTTATAAAGTCTTAAAAACAACTAGGTACTGTTGGAATGCGATCATTGATTAGAGTTACCACTTTGAAGCAGTTTAAATGAATTTGCTCAACTACGTTACCATCACACTGTTTAGGTCCTTTGTCATTGAGAATGAGTGATCGTTCTCAGTGACAAAGCAGAAGATTTTCGCGTCAACCACTTTTCAGCTAACCATTAAATAAACAAAAATGCTTGAACAAAAGCGGGCAATTGTATCCCCCTCCCCCTCCCCCATCCACCTTGGTTGGGTACCTTATTTTCCCTTGCATGGTCTACACTCCCTCATCTGCACACCCATCAGATGCTCGTTCACCTTCCTAATTTTCTTTTCTCCAATTCACAACGTGCGCTTCGAATTGTGCGCATACTACACAGCTATGAAGAACTCTAAATAACTAAGTAAACATATGATATAAAACAAGTAGTTCGCACAAAGAAAGGCACGAAACAATTGAGTTAAAAATAGCGTCCAACCTATCTAACAGTTTTACAGCTGTCCAACCGCAAGTACGAAGCTACAAATCCTTTTGTATGGCATCCTATCGGTTCGTTCAACGGTGTAAGTACCGCGTGATAGTGCTTCATCCCTAATATCGAATATGCAAGCTTTTCAGGAAGTACAAATAACAGTTCATAAAGTGCTGAAAGATCAATTTAACCATCGAAATGACTTAGCTTAAAATCCTTTGAGAGCTCAAGATATAAAACAAGTAGTTCGCACAAAGAAAGGCACGAAACAATTGAGTTAAAAATAGCGCCCAACCTATCTAACAGTTTTACAGCTGTCCAACAGCAAGTACGAAGCTACAAATCCTTTTGTATGGCATCCTATCGGTTCGTTCAACGGTGTAAGTACCGCTTGATAGTGCTTCATCCCTAATATCGAATATGCAAGCTTTTCAGGAAGTACAAATAACAGTTCATAAAGTGCTGAAAGATCAATTTAACCATCGAAATGACTTAGCTTAAAATCCTTTGAGAGCTCAATTTCAAGCTTTCACATTCTTTCTGTCGAATGAGTGGTTTATTTGTAGCCGAATTGGATGCGGCAATAGCAGTAATGGCTTTATTGGGTATTATCAGTGGACGTCGTTTCGTCTTCTGCTTCACAGCACTCTTCTTCGTTTTGCACACTGTAATCGCATTGTCGATGTGTAGTCGCAATTTGTATTCAGTAAGTGCATACTCAATTATTAAGCATTGTTCCATTTTAATGCATCGATCGGGGAGATTTCGAGGACGAGAGGAGAGTTCATTTGAGAGGATTAGGGGATAGAGTGTTAAAATGTCATCGAAATAGCTTCATAATACCCTCAAGTTAGAAAGCATATCGTTTATAACTCCATCCATCGTAATAGGTTTACTTCATAGTTAGTCGGCACAATGACTTCATTGCCTCTCATAGATACTAATAATGGAGTGAAAACAAAAAGATCGACCGATCTCGATAGGTAGGCATTCTTTTTTGAAAAACGACTAGGGCCATTTTATTTATCGGCATTTCATCTGCTTAAGAAAATCGGAATATTCTAATTTGTAGACCTTTTATACAACATCACCATAGACAAAAAAACAGAGAAATTTATTCAGCTAGATAACCAATCACTTATGAGCATCTATGAAGTTACGAAACTATGAAACAGTGGAGTTATATTGTAGCTTCTACATCGATATCCGATTTGGTCACAACAGTGTTACGATGAGGTGAACGTGAATGATATTCATTGGTGTAGGCTAATCGATACACTCTATTTTTTGAGTAATTGTTTGATCGGTGGGATTCTGGTAAGTACCATCTCTTTCAAAAAAATTTCTTAAAGCCAATTTCTGGATGACTTTTCCAAGCAAAAAGCACTCTCATTCTGTCCCTCATTTCTTTCGTATACGCGGCAAGTTCCTATGTTTTCTTTCGCCAACTAAATGCGCCTTCAAATGTACTAAACCACAAGGCAGCAATCATTTCGGCAAGCATTGACGACGAATTGCCTAATGTTGAAAATAGAAACCAAATAAACAGAAGCTTTGGATCTTAATTGAGGATTTTCTGTCGTTGATGTCCTCAACATTTTTTTGTAATGGTTGAATTATGGGACAGTTAGTCCACAGCATGGAGCATGAATAAAAGATTGTGGGATAGCTAATGCACGACAAGACCCTAACAGAGTTATGGACCGTATTGGAATTTCATGACACTGAACCACTTTTCCCCTTGATTTCATAGTTGGTCGGTCGGCTGTCACGCAATTCAATCGCTATCGAATTTTTAATCTTTTTATCGAAACTTTTTTGATTGATATGTGTTAGGGGAAGAAATATGTTGATTGCTTTCTCATACTTAACGATCATATTTTACTCTTATGCTAGGCGTTTTGTTCAATACTTATATAGCAATAACCTATGGTTTATTAAATTTTTAGTACAAGATGCTTGAACTTCAAGTATCAAAAGAGACGTTTTATTAACAGCTGGTTGTAAGGATCACCGTTGTCCTAAATTTCAGACTATAATCGCGACAACGGTTTGCTTCCGTCTACTATATGTGATCTCGAACAAGAAACAGTTACCAACACATATCGTCGCAGATGTGCGTCGCCCAATTATTCGTCAACCCTATCCACCATTGATTCCGTTGCATAAGACTCCACAACAAAATGCTACTCAATAGATAGAAATGCTTCGAGTGATCAATGCAACATTCATGTATAATTGAGAATGAAGGCTTGCAAAGGTGTCTTTAACATTTGCAAATTTGCATATTATCATATTCACCGACGTAATAGATATTTCGATAAAATGATTAGCTCATAAAGATAATTGCAAATAATTTCATTATGAAATGTGGGGAATGTGATGAGGGAATTTTTATATATTTGCATAACTGAATTTACATAATAATTATTGATATTCTATTAATAAATCAACCATTTAAACGAGTTATATGGCCAAATAAACTGATAGCCTTATGCAACAACTTTAGCATTAAATGAACCTTTTTATTCAGCGTGACGGTGATGCGAATCGTTGAAAGAGATCGATACATTTCATAGATTTTAATTTTAATTTCATCGTAAAATATGCAAATGTGATCTGCATGAAATTTATGGTGGCCAGTATGATTTCATAATCATGAGCAATGCGACTATTGTATGTGATTGGCGATGCAAGTATTATTGAGTAGACAAGTGCCTAATATTAAACTTTATTAAATATTCAAATATATTAGGCTCGATTCGCTGAGAGAACGAACAGATTGCTTGAATGTAAGTGAAACATGCAAAAATAGGACATTAACATAAGGACTTATAAACAGTAATTAGGAATCATTGGATTTTTTAATATTATATGGAATGCGAGGTCTCCTTTGTGAGTGGGACACTCACCTAAACACCTTTTGCTGCTATAGTTTTTGTAAGGGCTTATAAAAGTGAAGGCATAGCTCTACCTGTTTTCCTTATAGCTGTACTGCTTTCTCCTCAACAACACCTTCCTTTAGTCTCAACGATGAAACTCACCTCTACGGAGCCGTAACAATAGTTTTTCCTCTTTTCTCTTTGATCGTAAATAATCTTCCGCATATTTTTCTTTCAAAGGCATTTCGAGACATAACAAGTGAACGAATTGTATTCTAATAGTCAACAAATTGTCACTTTTACGTTGTCGCAATTTCGTTGATATTCCACTTCAATGTTTTTTAACCCGGTTGGCAGCATCGCTTCCGTTTTTTACACTTTTTTCTTTCCTTTTCTTCCTTTTTTTTTCTTTTTTTCTTTTCTTTTTTCTTTTTTTCTTTTTTTTTCGCTAAAGAGGTGGTTATGAAGACTGGAGTGGACGTGCAAAGGTCTATAGGTGAGTCTCGGTATTTTCCTCGACCACAAGTTTAGAGGACCTATAGGTCCTTCGGCTATAAAAGTGGGGCAAGCTGTTGATGGCCTTGTCATACAGGAGGGGAATTCATAGATGCTGTCGTACAGGCGTTAAATCCGTGGCCTTTTCTTCACATACCCTTTCTGTTCACTCTGAGCTTCTGGTGCCGCATTAGCAGGGACTTTATAATTTCTGCTGCTTCTTTTGAGCCCTAACTTCTTACTTTGCTTTGTGGGCAAGTGCGCGTCAAGCATTCTAACGTTCCACAGCCAATCCTCCTGTACTTCACTGTGCGGACAAAAGCGCCGTGGATATTTTAGTGTTCCATAAGCACTTTGGTGTAACGCGTGGCGCAACCGTAGATTACCCTCTTGCGTGGCGGATTCCCCTTTCTCGTGGCTTCGTCACAGCGTCACGGATTCTCCATCCCTCATTTATGTATGTGGCGCTGATATCTACATTGGAATGCGTAAGCTTATCAGTTTACCTATTACTTTTGTAGTACCACGTTGCGAATTGCATAAACCACTACTATTAGGCTTCGTCTTCCAAAATAAACTTGAGGGTGGTCTAATAAACCCAATTTTCTTATCATTTCCCACATCTCCAATTAATAATCCAACATCGAAAGCTATCATAAAATGAGTCACCTATGCTTTGAAATCTGAAGAAAGTGTGAGTATTTAGTTGAAGTCGATTATTTTGGAAATAGCGTGTGAGGTGATTTTTCATTATTTCCGAAAATTGCGACCAGCCGACTGGTTTAATTGCCAAGTTGAAAAGCGCATGTTGTGCTATTCTCTGCAGCAAGGTTCACACTTTTCGGTAATATTTTGGTTTGATTTTCAGCGCTGAAAGAGCGAAAGGTGGCTCTCGGTATTATGGAAGTGTTGGTATTTGTTGATGCTGTTGTTGTAAGCCTAGTTTTCAACTCACGTTTTCAGAGCAATTGTTTATATTCGTTAAAAGATTCAGCTGTTTCCTCCAATTTATAAATAAAAGCTTTTAGATTTTTAGTCGATGAGGTGTTTACCAGAAAAAGGTGTGCTTGAAGATGATGGAACTCCATTCTACCATGTGAGACAGACTTGTCTACGTCCAAATCAACTTCAACGCCTTAAAGAATGTGGTCTGTCTTCACTTTCACGAAACTTCCTAAAAAAAAATTCTTGTATCCTTATTTTTGTGCGTTTAAGCGATATTTAGTCTACCTTTTAGTAGTTTTACCTTACTGCCAAGGGAAATGGGACAGATTTACCTTCACGGAAAATACGATGGATTTACCTGCCGAAGGAGGACAAATGGGATGTTAAATTTTATACACTGGTCTTGTATAGCTGGCTGCCTGTGCTGGGTTTTGTTAACTTTATGTTCTTTCATTGTGGGAAGGGGACTGATTTTCTTCCCAGCATCGCGAGTTTACCAATTTAGTATCCATTTGAGTACGATATTGCAGGGATGAAGGACAGTAAAAAGGGGACATAGGTGATGACTAAATATGCAACAAGTGATTCTTCAATAATCCTTTGTGATGGTGGCTCCATTTTCCTACCAACTCATATAAGTTGATGAGTTTGCCATTCTCTTTATTTGATCATTTTGAAATCCTTTCTTGAATATTTCAAAAAATATTCCAAATTATTTCACAGGAGTGATCATTAAGAAAGGGCCATTTGACGCTAATGAAGACCGATTAATTCAACGAGTGAGTTTTGTTATCTTCTTTTTATTGAATTCTAATTATGTAGAACATTTTTTAAAGGTTTTTAAATAGTTTGTTACTTTCTTTTTGTTTTAAAGTAATTGTTGAAGAATTATAATAATTGTTTAGAAGAAAAATAATTTGGCTCACTTCAATTTATTTCACTCACCATATATGATGTTATAAGATATCTTTTGTCATATTTTTATTGTTTACGTGACGGTGAATATTTTCTGCAAACATAAATTTGGTTGTCTCGTTAACTTCTTCCTAACAAACCGATTCAGTGCCAATTAAATACTTAATGGGCTTTATATATTCTTCTTATGAACCATTTGTATGTAGAGTGCTATGCACAAAATATTCAAGAGAGAGAGAAAGAAAGAAGCGAAAAGTGCTGAGAGATAATTTTTTTGAGAAAGGTGAAAGAGGACACTGGTTGGAGCCAGTTGGCCAAGCATCTCCAAAAATTCTGGGGAGGCGTAGAACAAAAAGACCTTTATGGCATTTTCCAGAGCGGGAGGGGAGGTTAGGTGGAATGGGGTTATTCAGCGATAGGTTTCCTCTTGGCAGAGATTCCTAGAAATGTCGTCTACTGCCAAATTTCGGTCGATAGAGACTTCATCAAAGTGTAGTGCGATTGCATTGAAGTGTCGCTTAACAAACATATTCGTGATGATTTTAGGATGTAAACAGCACTGTGTAAGAAGTGGACGTTTGCTTCCAGGTTACCTTATTTTATGAAGTAAAAAAAGTGAGCTATTCAATATTCAAAGATTTGATGGGTCATTGTGACTGTAGGAATGATTGAGAATGTTGGGCAAGGGGAGGAGAGAGAGAGGGAGTTGGAGTTCCAGAAACTTCCATCTAGAATTTCCTTTCCAGTCGATTAGGTTGATATAAAGATGATGAACTTTTCTAAGACAATTATGCAAGTTGTTTTTTTTTTCTCAGAATTGGGAGTATTATGCAAAAAAGAATGGATTATCTTTGGATGCGGCTTATGAATATGCGGGTGGCTATAGTGTCGAAAAGAGGAATGCCGGCGAACAATTGGAACATGTTCGACAATTGCATTCCACTAGACTTGTTCCAATTATGTGTTAGTTATTTCATATATATATACATCTCTGTCTTCTTTCTTCTTTTTATGGATAGGCAGCGTTGGACTATCGGATTATGAATGCGCACATGTTTATGTCCTTTTCTTTGCTTGTTGGAGATATCCTAACCTTATTCCATTGGCATTGACAACATAATTCATGGGTCATGCTTTGAAGGAACCACCTAAAACCCTCTGATATGCACGTTCACAGCTGCAAATTGGATCTTATTGGGAAATATAGCGTACTTGTTCATAGATGGATCCATGCTGTGATATGTTAAAAGCCAGCTACTGGTGCAAGCACTAGAAGCAGTTGGACTATCGGATTATGAATGCGCACATGTTTATGTCCTTTTCTTTGCTTGTTGGAGATATCCTAACCTTATTCCATTGGCATTGACAACATAATTCATGGGTCATGCTTTGAAGGAACCACCTAAAACCCTCTGATAATGTCAAGGGAGGAGTAGTAGTGGAGAAAGGCATCTAACTGCCCATCGTAACAGTATTTACGAATCGAAGAGAATCGAGATGGCGATCGTGGATGACGTCATAGATGAGCCTTTTCTTCCTTCCCACTCTTTTTTTCAACTTTTCTACTGCTGCATAGTAAATCGAGATGGGAATAGGATTTGATCAAAGACCGCAACTTTCCGCCTTCTCTTTTCTCTTCTTATCATCCACGCTGCTGTTTTATCACATCGTTTTTAGATCTCACTGGGGATCAAATAATTCATTCTTGGATCTCACTCAACTTATTTGTAAAACATATCTTAATGGCGAATTAGCTGGTGCATTTCAGTGTCATTAATTGAAGGAGATGATGAATAATAAAAAAATAGGAATTAAAAGATCTCCGAGTGGTTCGGATTACAGCCATCGATAATCATCGTTGCATTCTTTGTGATTCATGAAACTATCGGACAGCTAGTCGAAAACACATATATAGGTGTAAGCATTGAAGCGCAATAATTTTTTTTATAGCTAGAGAGTTGCAAAAAGATATATCCGCTGCGTTGCCTTATTGCCTTATTTGTTCTTATTAAGGTCGTGGTTTGAATAATCGAATTGGGATGCAAGTAATGGCAAGAATGCGGCATCTATTTCGTCCAGAGAACAAAGACGTTATCATACGAAGGTCAGCATTAATGAATTTCTTTATATTATTTACAGAAGTAATTGCTCGTCAGGTGTGATTTATATTTTTTTGCGTTTCATATTCGCATTCGACGATCATCGAATATCTTTTCTAAGTTGATTGGTTGAGCGCGAACGGGGGAATTTCGTTGTGTTGCCGTTCTTCGTTGACTGTCTTCAGAAGAATGTTGCATATTCTAGATTCGGCAGGTGATACACTTAAATGACGCGCATTTAAGATGGATAACCCTTTCCATGACGCTTACTGGAGAGGGATAGTTTACGCCAATTGTAGCCGTGCACGTTCACAGCTGCAAATTGGATCTTATTGGGAAATATAGCGTACTTGTTCATAGATGGATCCATGCTGTGATATGTTAAAAGCCAGCTACTGGTGCAAGCACTAGAAGCGCTGATATAATATGCCTTTCTTGATTCATTAGTTGGTTATCTGATACGGGCCAGTAAGACCGGTTTTTTTTTTTTTGAAAATATGAATTAAGATATTTTGGCTTGGACGTGAAACGAGTTGATTTTTACTTCTCCACGATCCAGATATTGAAATTTTTGAATTTTCCTCAAACGGTTGTTTATTACTAAATAATTGTTTTAAGCCTAACGATTATAAATAAAAATCTTGTTGCCTTTGTTGAAGTTCAAAAACGGTTACTATTGTGTGCGTTTGAGATTTCTGTAGTTGCATCCATATACACAAAAAAACAGACACGGATTGACACAGACAAACGTGATTAGATGTAATAGGCAATGAATGATGTATAAAATGTATGGTAAATCTGGTATAGGCGTTCAGTCGGCTGGATGATTGCAGTCAGTGATATCGACGAATACGATTCCGATTTATTGGTGTTGAATAGATACTCGGATCGATGAATTATGTGTTCTGCTAAACTTTCGAAAACATTGATGAGAATATCACAGTAGAGTGCAGCAATAAATACAACGCGTCCAAATGCGCTCTTCATACGTCGGCTAGAAATTTACATTCGTTCAGATCGGATTTGAGTAGACGACTTTAGGATCGATGAAGGAAGACTACGATTTTCTGAGGGGATGTCCTTGACGCCCTAAGATTTCTTTTTTTTTTGAAATTCTTATTTATCGGTTAAAAAAACTGTTATTGCTCCAGGAAAAGAGGCAACAGTTCGCGTATTGTGCTTTCTATCAAGATTTTTATCACTATTTATCACTAACTTATCAATTTATCTATGTCCAATGAGGGATGGTTTTCTTTCCAGTACTCGAAATATTTTGTGGACCAAACAGGCAGAAGAGGAGCTAAAAAGTTTGTTGAAACGCGGCTTCTCTGCAAAGCAAATACAACGCCTTATGGGAATAGCAGTTTCAAGTATTGTTCATCACATGCGAAAGCTTGGACTCGATGAGGATCCCGCATCTTCGGACCTCCCATTAAAGGAGTTAACTCCCATTCAAAAAGCTTACTTATTCAGTTAGTTTCGAGTGAAGTTCTGCTTGTGTTTTCACGCCCTTCAAGCTTTTGCAGGTTTTTTTTTCTTTGGCTAGCGCATGGCGAAACGGTTTTTCTGCGTATGTATTTGTGTTGATGCGTCTGTCTGGCTCTCCATTTTCTCAGTGATTTCAGCTCCGGAGTCAATGAAGCTAGAGTTACGAAATTGGCTGAGTATGATGCATGCCTTATTTGATCTCCTGCACCATATTTCGCGTTGATCTATCAAATTTGACACAAGTTATTAAAATTTAAAAGTATTTGAAAATTTATTTGCATTTAACCAGCAGTTGTAGCGCAGAGAATGAATTTTTTATTTTTTAATTTGTACGAAAGGTCAAGTCGGTTAAAGCAAGATGGCCATCATTCCACCTGCTATTGTTTTTCATCAAATCCTGAAATTGGCCGATTGGTTGTGTGCGATGCAAAGGTATATATAATATTAGCTGATCTAACACACTTCCCAATATTTCATCGAAGCATGTTTTATTTGAGGTACGCTAATTCGACGTCAAATGTTGATACCGTTTTAGGTTGACTTACGGCATATTTTTTGGTATAATATATTGATCTTTCACGTGCTAGTAGTGCATTTAGAAGCTGTCCACTTGCGCTATTCACAAAATGGGAGTATTGCTGCATCGGTTGAAAAAGCAGGATGACGGAGGAGTTTGCGGGTGAATGGTGCAAACAGGGGATGAGGGATGTTGCCCGAGCTGACAAGCAAAAGACGCTCCATTCCTGACGTTGGTTGTGGAGTGACCTGAGGGAAACTAGGCGTAAAATATTTTATTTCGACGTCTTAAAGTGGAGAAAGTATATGAAAGCCATGAAAAGGAAAAGCTGTATTAACAGCGTATTCGCCTGGGCGAGTAATTTCTATCAATAATAGGCAGGTAGCCAGGCGCATCGAAAGCAGCTAGGCCAGCCTTGAAGGTAGGGCTGAGAAGTCATTGAATTTGTCAAAATCCATGACGGAATTTCTAGGATAAAAGTTTGACTAATGGCGGCGATGTGGGGAGTGCTGAAAAAAATGGGAGGGCGTAAAAAAGATAAAAGAGTACCACAAAACAATTTCGTCCATGACATTACGTGAATGACAGGAGAAATCATTCTACTTTCCAATTAGAATACCTGATCGCTGAAGCTGGGCTGTCGATCGAAGAGATGATGAGAAAGTTTCGATTCTAAAGAAACCACTTAAGGCTTTATAAGGTGGCCTAAATATGGCATTTTTTCCATAGACAAAGGGGTTCACACATTCATGCCTTTAAAAGAACGGAGCGGTTTAGAACTTCCTGACCCTCTGTCTCCATCTTGGTAGGCAGATAGCGTTAGACTTTTATGCCTTTGAATGGGATATGTGTGAAGCTTATAAGTAACAGTTGTTAACATTTATATTTTTTCCAGGGATCGTAAGTTCGGACTGGATCGGTAAACGATGTCGTTTGGGTGCTACAATGAAATTAGCACTCGATTTTGCGATCTCGAAAGATTTCGAGGAGAAAGTGAAGCGAGTGGACTTCGGATCAATGTGTGGAACTTTGAGCATGACTTTGAGTCAAATTAGGCGTTGTTGGTAAGAATATTTGTGCAAATAAATATCTCTTACACTATACAAAAATCCTCTTAAAATGTTTTTTTTTTTTCATTTATGTCTTGTTTATGACATTCAACTCGATCTTATAGAGTTGGCGCCATCAATGTGCAGGAGCGATTATCTTTTCTAGGGAGAATTTGGTTATTTAGTATCAGAGAAAAGATGAAAGATAGAGTAAAAACTGCGCAATTTATTGCCCTGATTGAGGATTCCTTAATGCAACACCTTATTGCAAAATATCTCTATATATCGTGGTCTCTATAATTCATGCAAAAGAAAAGTGAAAATTTTATCTTTCTGCTTAATCGACGATAAAATCGCATAAATTAAGATCGATGGAATTATAATCGCATATGGATGCTTCTAATAATTTGTGATATTTAGGTTGCGCGAGGCTGAACGTCTAAGGCAGACTTATGAAGAATGCGATAGAAATGCGGTGAAAGTTTTTGCCAAATATAATTTACCATTACGACGCATTTCGGTGGACGAATGGCAACGCGTTTTAGAGATTTGTCATGAACAGAAAGTGGATAGCATTTATGATTTTGACAGGATTCTTGTACATGAAAGGTGAGCGATCGTTTAGATTTGTATTTTACAACTTTTGCCGAATGGTTTTCCGAAATCCCTTAGGGGAGAAGGGGATGAAGGAATCTTGGAAGGGGAGGGAAGAAAATCCCGTCCTACCATAAGTAAGAAAAGTGGTAAATTCTGACCTCTCCCACTATTATCTTTTTCCTTGTGAGTTGAGCACTTCGTTTGTCATGGCCAGCTCATCTTCCTTTTATTTATTATAAGCTTGCGGATTAAGTATGCGCTTATACAGTTGTTTGCAAAATGGCTGAGTGTATTTATTTGTTAAGAGTGTGGTAAATGCTTCCGATGCTCTTCAATCATGGTGATCGTAGTAGACATTTGTGCCAAAAGTTGAAGGGATTTGGTGCGGAGCGGGAAATAAGAAGAAAGGGAGAGAAAGGTCAGCAGGAAGAATGATAGTGGTCTATCATTCTTAAGGGAAAGCGACGAGGAAGTTTTTACGAGTTGTGTTCACTGGCAAAATGTAAACGAATGATGTTGGTATGACATGACAGTAATGTTCTGATCTCTTCCGATTACTTTATATGTTAAGCTAGCCAGTTTCTTTCTCCAAAAGTCATCTTTATTTTTCTTACGATCGATATTCGATCGAGTTTCCACTCATTTCTCGAGTAAATTCAAATTTTTTTTGAGGATGATGAAGGAAGGCATAACCGGATTCTATACATCCGGTTTAAACGAATGCGTATTTGTTATTCGCAAAATTGGTTGGAGTGTCAATCGTGCACGCGTTCAATGTGAGAAGGATATTCCTGCTCTACACAAGCTATCTTTGAACGGTAACATTTATGAATATTGTGTATGTTGTTTGCCTTTTATCACTGCTAAAGCAGGAAATTGCTCTAACGTTAGACAGTATGAAAACGTGCAGCATGGCAATTTATACTTCATATCGCAGCTGATTTTTTATATAACGACGGAGCTCAAAGATTCACCAACTGTAGAGAGGGATTCAGGGGTTCTAGAAGTATGGATAGCCAGTGAACCTATTTGAACTCTAATGTCCATTCCCTAGAAGGTAATTTTGGTCGAAATGTGGGACCGAATCCTATGAGACCTTGTGGCAGGTGTTTAAAGGTTACCGCATAGCGGTCATTTGATATTCATGTTCAGCAGTTTCCTGTGGACCATTCTGATCTAAATTTGAGATTAATGGTGTAGTTCTATGAGTGCTATCCAATGACTTAGCGGCTTTAAGATCTTTTCATAAAGTTTCTTGAAAGAAGTTGCTCAGCTATTGTCATTCTACCAAAATTTTCTACTTTATGTCCGTTTTCTCGTTTATCTGCTATTGTTCCGTTAGGTGCTTTCAACCTTCAAAATTTGGCGCCATATATTCATTCGAATGAAGCTTCGAGCCCTCAATTCTTAGCATTCCATCTTTGCAGAAATCGTTGAAAAATTGCAGTTTTGCAATCTCTGTTGAACGTGACATCTATGCTTTAAATGAAAAAAAAAATTGCAAATCTTTGTAAAAATATGTGAAAAAATCTTTCAAAGAACTGATGCTTTATTTTGTAAAGGCTGAGACCTGTACTGTTCAGATAGTGTAGATGGAAGCTGTGCACCGTTAAGCCATAGAGGTTTTCATCCGATTTTGAGATACAAATTTAGTTCTTGTATAGGTAGGTTTCAAAAGATAGAAGTAACAAGTTTTTTTCATCTGGATTTTTGAAGCTAATTTTTTTAGGTTTATAAATTCGCCTTTCCTCAGGACCAAATTTCTTTTTTTTGGGGGGCGGAGGGGGGAGGAGCGTTGCATCAACAGTTCTTTGTGACACCCTAGCATTTTAGTGGGTTTTCTTGTTTGTAAGTGGAGACTTTATGGGTATTTTTTCCACTCCGAACGAACATTAAATGCCATAGCTTCAACTTTCTGTGCAAGCGCTTTCTTTCATCTAGATTCTAACGTCTGTTGAATTTCTTTCACAAGATTTTCAAGCGATAATTTTAGTTCGATGCCTAAGCATTTATCTTTTTTTATCTTTTTTTTTGTTCAAGGTGGGTCATTTCATAGACATTACCTTCAAATGCAGCCATACTAAATATTCATTGAGTTTTATTTCTTCTAAGAACTACTTAGTGACCTATAATGCCGACAGTACGTTCTCATCAATTTTTTACACAGTATTATCATTGTTTTTTTTAATATTAATTTTTTTTAGTGTTTTTCAATATCAGGGAATGCCTAATAACAACAAGTTGAATGGTCTAAAAAGTTTCATCGATTTCTGTTGCTAAACAAAACTTTCGTTGTTTGTTTTTTGGATGCAGTCCCGCAGAATTTTGTGCTGCAACAATCAGTTCAAGAAAATCAGTTCCTGCCACGATAGTTACAATTCTTTCATGCTCTCTTTTCCTTCCAAGCATTTAACATACGAAAAGATTATATTTGTGCAAAAGCGTAGTCGCCTATCTATACGTACGAGTGGGTGTTTTGTCTGTAAGCCATCTATAGATTACACGGCACACCTGCACGAATACTGATGCATTTTTTCACACGTAAAAGACAAGAGATCATTGAGTCTTCTCGAAAGTACACCGTTTAATGCATGAGGAGATTTTTGCTCGAAGTAACGAAGTTTTTATTGCTAATTTCTTCGAGAATCAGGCAATACAGATTTGAACTGCAATTGTTATTTTCATCATTGAATAACAAAAAGTTCTCGTTTAATTCCTTAGCAGTAATCGTTTCAATTTCAGATTGGATGAAAATCCTTATGAAATATAATCGATCGACGCATTGCAAGTTTGATGGCGTAACGCGGTTTATGACAAAGGGGAATGTCTTCATTTTGAAGTCTATATTGGTGAAATATTTGAGGAAGATTGGCGTTCCACTCGAAGAGATTCCAAATTATGAAACATTGGCGAAGGGGAGAAGCAGAAAATTTCAGCGCTTCGATAACGTGTCGGATATTACCGACAATGAGGATCCCTTTAATGAAGACAATATTGACAATTCGACTTTCACTGAAAAAGTTGAGGAAGAAAATAAGCCAACAGAAGTAATTGTCGATGCATTTAAGGAGAAGCCAAACTCGGCAGGTGAATTCGTTAAAAATTCAAAGCGCATAGGTTCCGAGAGTGAAGATTCGGCAAACTTGGCTTCTGTTCAATGCGACGAAGAAATCCCGCAAGAAGAAAAATTCTCGAAGAGTAGTGATGTGGGCATGAAAAGGGGAAACAATAAGAAACGAATAGTTGAGCTGCTTGGAGAAGGGAGTTCAAGTGGAGGGCAGATGCACAAGAAGTCATGCACTATAAATAATGTGCAAGAGGGAGAGGTCATTGAAGTACAACAGATGAATGAAGAAGACGAGGTAAAGAATTGTGTTGATAATGATCAGCCAAAAAGAAAACGTTCGAAGAAGATAATAAAAGAAGAAAAACAAGATGATTATAAAGAAGTAACTTTGAAGGAAGTCTCAAGTGACGACAAGTCTCTAACAAATTTCAAAAGACCTCACAACATGTTGAAAAGCCATCTTTCTTCGAGACTCGAAATTTCCACAGAAGGAGAAATGAGTCATGCGGAAATAAAGCGACTGAAGAAGTTGAAAAAGCATCGAAAGAAGCATCATTTGTACGATGAAGTCGAAGCATTAAGGGGTGATGAGTGCGCATCTGTTGATGTGGATGTTGCAGCAGATGTGCTAGAAGACGCTCAGCTCATCGAAAATAAAACAACAAAGTGGGAAGATGGACCCGAAAACTCCGCAGATGATGCAGCTGCAAGAGTGAAAAAGAAGAGGAAGAAGAAGAATATGGGGGAAAACGTTGAGAGTCGGGTGGAATTATGTGAAGCACAGTCGGTTAATGAAGATGATGGAAATACTACTGAATCCGAAAGGAGGCGTTTAAAAAAGCTAAAAAAAGAGCGCAAAAAACTGCTGAAAGAGCATTCATCCGAGGCAGTCGTTGGAAGTGATCGTGTTAAGATGCATAATAGGGACGAAGAGGAGTTGGAGCTAACTGCACATGAAACGGGTAAAGAATTGGTCACACCTGTGGCAGTGGATGACGAGCTCGACAGGAAGCGTTTAAAGCGTTTGAGGAAGATGGAGAGGAAAAGGCTTAGGATGGAGGAACTTTTGAACGCAACTCTTGAAAACGAAAGTGCTGATGTCCAGGCTGATATAGTTGAAAAATCACAGTGCGAGTTGAAAGAGCCTTTAAGTAAGAAGACGCTTCATGAAAGTACTGCAATAGATGAGGAGAAGTTGGAAAAGAGGCGCCTTAAAAAGTTAAAGAAAAAGAGCAAAAAATTTGACGAGGATGTTGTCCCAAAAATAGAAGTTGAAGTTGCTGCTATAATGAGTGAATGTTCTGAGAA
This sequence comes from Baylisascaris schroederi, assembly GCA_006503575.1. Classification (NCBI taxonomy): domain Eukaryota; kingdom Metazoa; phylum Nematoda; class Chromadorea; order Rhabditida; family Ascarididae; genus Baylisascaris; species Baylisascaris schroederi. The sequence goes on from QEWY01000319.1 coordinate 307,122, forward strand.
GCAAAAAGACCAAGGAGAAGCAGCTTCCAGTGAATTGTTATCGATAGATGCTGAGGCAGAAAAAAGGCGTCGAAAAAAGTTGAAGAAAGAGCAAAAGAGGCTTGAAAGAGAGCGCATCGCCCAGGAAGCCATAATTACTGAGGAGACTTATGGCAAAGAGTTCAGTTATAAAAAGAAGAAGAGAAGTAATGATACACAGGAGGGAGAGGATCCTGGAAGAGGTGGTTGCGATGAGGTAACTGGGGATGTGCAACACGACAGAAAACGGAAGAAACGAAAGCGAAAGGAAGGAGAGACAGAGTACGGCATTTATGTAAGCAAGTCTGAACAGCCGATTCCTGATGAAGATGAAGCGTTAAACCGTTTGTTAAGGATGTTAAGAAAGGCGGAGCGGAAAGGTCACGAAAGCAAAGCGGCGTGGTTACGACAGTTACTCAAAGAGCATGAGGGATATTATCTCTCAAAAGGGCAGAAAGTATGTAATGAAGTGAGCAATGAAGGTGAAGGAGATCGCCGAAAGGACTCCCATAAAAATGTACGAGAAACAAGTCACAAAGAAGACGCGTACTGTCGATTGGAGAAGGCAACGATAGAGAACGATAATGGCACTATAGAGGAAAGGAAGTTGAGGCATAAAAAAGCAAAACATCATCGCCTTTCGGATATATGAGTTGCGTTTGTGTGTTTTGTTTGTTGAAGTGAGGCCATTTAATTACTTTTCTACTGAAAAAAAAAGCTTTTGAAGAGAAATGCAAAAATAATGAAGAAGAATTTGAAAGAACAATTGCAAACTTAAAAGTTTCAACTTTTCCATAATCGACATTTGCAGTTTTTTGTGGTTTTACGAAACCTTTGCAGTATTCGAAAGGCGATGAAAATTTTTCCTGCATCAATACCTCCCTTTCATGATTCATTATGCATACATTGTGGTGTTTGCAGTGGTAGCATTTGAATTGTGCGCTTAGGTACGAATCGTTATAGTAATTTGTGACCTTTAACTGAAATTGCAGTTCTGAGTGACGTTGCCAAGGAGGATACTAGGCTACCAATATGCTCTAAATAATGCAATAGTGTTCAGAATTTCGAGGCAGTCGAGTAATACTGAACGAATTTCGAAGTGTTCTCGCTGGAAACACCCACATCTTTGATAGTCTTATAGCAGAGTTATGCTATCGACACTGGATACGATGACGGAAAAATATTAAGTTGTTAATTGATAATGATGAGTGCATCTTTGAAACATGGCCAACATGTGCTTAACTATGACCATAAATTTGAGCCTTAAAGTTGAACGAATTCGCTAGGAATGATTACTTCATTCGAGGAGGGGGGAGAGGAGCGAAGGAGCAGTTGCTGTGACGGCGACCGGGCAAAGTAACCGACGTATGTACTCGTTGCGTCAACTAGTTGTTGCCGACAATCGCTGTCCTTCTAGATTGATGTATTACTCATAGATTGCATCACTTTTAGCTTTTATCACATGCATATTCTTATACAGGTGTTGTTCCTTCTTGCTCAGCAGTTATCTCCCATCAAATTGGTTAAGTGTCATTGATATTTGTTTGTTATGAATTGCTAAATGAATGCGTCTTTCGTGAGTGAATAATAGAAGATGATAGGTGATGTACACTGTGGTTTGAGAGCGAAGATAAGTGGGCGATGTTGTCGAGAGGTGTATGTGCTTCGGTCACGATGGTGTGATGCATATTAATTATATTCGGGTATCTGAATCGGACGTGTAGCATCGCTAAATCTCATCAAGCTCTATCTATATGTGATCCCTGTGAAAAGCACACCTATGACATCTTCATTCATCTATTTTTGTTGGTTCTTGTTTCTTGTTATTTGTTCTTAGTTTTGTCGCAGTTGATTCAACGAAATATATCTTTACGACACGTTCAAATAGAAAGCGAAACGAATCCCATATTGGCTATAAAGGGAGGAGATTTTTGTCTTCCTGCACAAATCCAAAAAAAGTCGAAGAATTCACTTGCTATGCTTTTCGTATTTCACTTAAAATATAAAACTCGATTTAAAATGTAGTTTCTCGTGATTGAAAATAAATGATAGCACAAATTGATAAGCTTGTAAAGTAGGAAAAGGAAGAGGAGTGTGCATTAGAGATAGAATGTCTTCTCTACATTAGCCTGTTGTTTTTTGATCAAATGGAATGTATGAATGGTTTAAAAGAGGGCATTTTAAATCCTCAGAGGTTTACTTCTATCCAATTTTGAGGCATTTATATCCAGAATTTTAGAATATTTCAATTTTTAATTTCATTGATATTCTCATTGTAATTGTTCTCTCTAATTTAAATTCAGCCTGATGGTATATTTGCGTCATTAAGCTCACAATAATTGTCGTCGAAATTGAATTGCGAACTTTTCTTTTCAATAATTTAACGCAATATTCAATGATCATCTCTGACTGTTCATAGTTTTATTTCTATATTTGTTGAGATTATTACTTATTCGCCAAATGCTCTTGAATTTCTATTTTGTAATCGATTTGCATATTGGTTTCGATAAATTTTTTTAAACAAATAACGAACGATGTACATTTTCATCGAATTTCAACATACCAACATCATTAATGAGTTTCTCAAATTGTCAACAAATTATGAGACAGGTGGACATATTTGCTGACTTTGGGTGTCTGATATTATTCTTAAATTGCAGGATTGGTTAGGAAGTTGGTAGAGGGAATTCTATGCTATCAAAGTTCCTAGCATTTGTTGTAATGTTTTCAGAGCTGGATCTCTCAAGCAAATAGAAAAATGCACAGAGAAACGATGCAAAAATTCGACTTGGTGCTGCTTTCGACTCAGGGGGGGGGTGGTGGTGGTTGGGGGGAGCAAAAGATGGGATTTCAAGACGGGGAAAGGAATGCAAGGAGGACGGAAGGGTCTGACTATGCCATGCTTCCAAATGATTTGGACAACCGTCAGGAATAAGAATAATCTTTGCAGGAGTGTTACTTATATTAATGACTCATGTGGCATGCCTAGTTGAATGCACTACTGCACGCTCAATTCTACGGAAGGGATGATAATGCATGAAATGAGTGAAGTTTTATGCGTGATGCGTTTCTCATTTCGATACCCTATATGAATGGGACGATCGCTTTTTATGTTTGGGGATCTTTGAGAAGGCTAACATTTCTTCGAAATTCGTGGGGATTTTTAGATCATTAACATTTGTTCGGTGTAAAGTGTCCACTTACAAGAATTTATTCAGGGTTGCCGATTATTGTTTGAAACTTTAGAAGCGTAGAGGATTCATTGTGAAGGTGCAAATAGCATCTGACGGTTGTTTTGAGTTCCATCAAGACGCTGTCCTGGTGGTACTGGAGATTCATGTTAGGCCTTTACGTCCTGAATGTCTCACATAGTCGATTTTAATCTGAATGATGTTTCACAAGTATTATTTTCCCTAAAGGTAGCGCCTCTTTAGCATTTACCGCATTGAAGATATCCTGCCCAAGCGGAATACATTTTATATGTTTATAAAATTGGTCACGGTTTCAAGGCTCCTCTGAAGGAAGGAGCAAATAATCTAAATTATCAACTATAGTTAATTTGCTTTCATTGGCAGGTGTTTTTGATCGTCTGTTGCGTCTTCGGTTTTCATACTTGTACTCGTTTCGTATTTAAGTTTTCACCTGGAAAGCATTAATGGCTAGCAAGGTATCAGTGATGTGTTAAAAGAGGTGGTGGTCACGTCGGGCTCAACTCTAGCGGAAAAGATTTGCTGAATATGTGAGGTATATCAAGTCTAAAAGGGCCGACACGAAATCAGTTTGTCGTTGTAATCAGTCCAATGGATACATATTCGTAAATATTATGAACTATAACATTCCTAATCTGCATTCATTCCAAATATTCTGGCAAAACGGATCTGACGTTCATATTGTGAGACAACTGTTGCGTTCGTTGCGTTTCCTAGAAAGCTGACAAAATATCGATACCGGCTGCCCCATGAATTCAAGGCAAGGTCCTTGAATTCACGGACCTTGCCTTGAATTCACTGGCAGCGGGTATCAAGGGCTTTTCAGCAGCATACATATTGTCTATGTGTGCACGTATATACACAAGTGGCACGCATTTACACATTATGTGTTGGAAGGAAACAGCAGTCGATAAAATTATTTGTGTGGTTTTCCATAAGTATAACAAAAGTGACGATCAAGCTTTGCTAGAGAATTTCATATATATTGCTTATTTGCTTAAACACTAGTGAGATATTGTTCTTGCAGACCTATAGAGGGGTCTATATATAAAGTGATTCTATTACATGTTCTATAGGGAAGTTTTATTTAGTCTTTATAGTTTGATTTTCGTTGGAGTAACTATTTGAAGATTATTTATGTGTATAGTAAAGCGTTAGGGAATTCAAACAGAAATTACCAGCTCCTAATGGCAAAGCATACGGAATGGGAAGTCATATCAGTGTTAAAAGGTGGCTGCACATATTCCAGTTGAGCACCACTGCAATTTCGAATGCCGAAACATAATGGCGGTTTTTAAGTTTTGACGCTAATTTCAAACGCCAGTAGACTGCCACTGAGGTTATTGCCTTCCCCTCCCTCCCCCCCACCCCCCTTCCTCCTCCGTCATAGACATATCGTCTGCTTAAAGAAAACCGAATTGGTAATTCAACAAAATTTGAGATTTGTTTTGAAATTTAAAAACCACCATTGAGGTGATGGGCTGGCAGGGCTCGCATTTTCTAAGCTTGCGTGGACATTCGGACAACCTTGACTTTATCTTCCTTCACGACCGAAATACGCACTTTTCGGATTCCGATTTGCTGGAATCAGTGAATGCTACTTTCGAAATTAGAAAAATTCGGTTTTTTCCAAAGGCAGGTCAGCTACAGTTTACCATCTCTACGTTTTATCAATAGCGACCAGTGAACTTTTCTCACTTTAAGTGATATTTGAGAACTTTTTCGATTGTTTCACTAAACAGAAAGGAATACTTTTATCTTTCTTTATATATTTGCTACCTTTTTTTGATCAAATTTTATTTGCATACATATGAAAGAGTACCACATGTGCACCACATTTAATTCATAGAGAAATTATGAATATGCCATAAAACAACGAAGAATCTAAAGAGCAACAATGCATCGAAAGGAACATATCAACGAAATTTTCACAAACAGAAAAGATCATGCGTGAAGGGTAGCAATGAAAGGATGAGATAAAGGATATACTCAGTCGAAAAGAAAAGTATAATGATAATTACGAAATTTAGCTGGAGAAATCAACACACACTGGAAGTTTTGTTGTTGAAATAAGTAAACGAACAGCTATATCGAATATGCAAAACATGAAATCATGCAAAAATATTCAACTGGACATGAAATTGAATGAACTGGATATAATGGTATTGCGGCATTCGGAAGTAAGTCTGTTCGATTGGGTATTTTCTCATCCGAATATCATCCAATGATGGATGCATTCTTTGTTTTAGATACTTGATCACCTTTCCTTCATTCTTGAATTTTCATCAGTGAAAAAATGAGAGCTGCATTCGAATATCGGTAGTTTCGACCATCTGAACCATTCCTTATACTGAGAGAGTTTGAGGCCGAATATTACGGTTTGAAGTTTGGTCATTTTTAAACATGTCTTTGCAACCAATCAGTTGAGCTGCTTTGAGAAAGGATTGCATATGACTATAAGGCTTATATTCGAGAGGGAATTTCCAAAACTTTTCAACGAAAAGAGCTTTGGTGAGGAGGGCTATAGTTCAAGTGAAGACGATTTGAAGGGGCCATATTTAGAGGAATTAAGGTATCATAACCTTCAGCAATACCTTTCTAATGTTACACTAAATTATTATATAGGTTTCGTAGAGTGAGCAGTAATTCAAAGAGAATTTTCCACTCTTCTTTCTAGGATATTAGGAGGAGTCCATGAACCGAATCTAGTGGAATGTATTGGAGCAAGGAAACAAGTTGAAATTGAGTGATTTTCGATATGCAATAAGAGAAATCTTTAATCTCATTTAATAAATCGAATACATTGCATCATGTTTCTTTAGTTGCAATTATTGGTCAAAATCAGCTTTCGAGTCTTTTAACAACTCCACTATAAGGGTTTTTTCCTGTTCACCGCTGTAAAAGTGCATCGAGTTGATGGCATGTCCCTATGTATATACTTTGCGTATGTATGTGCGTGCACATGTATGTGTACGTGCCTTTGTTTTTGTCTATGAAACAACTTCAATCCTCGATCCACATGAAATGGGATCCCTATCCATAATGTGCAATCCATAGTGGCTTCTTAAACCGAATTTCGGTATGTGTGCCCATTTAGGCCAACGATGCAGAAGGGGAAAGGGGTCAGGGAGGGGCACAATGTACGTGCCTTTGTTTTTGTCTATGAAACAACTTCAATCCTCGATCCACATGAAATGGGATCCCTATCCATAATGTGCAATCCATAGTGGCTTCTTAAACCGAATTTCGGTATGTGTGCCCATTTAGGCCAACGATGCAGAAGGGGAAAGGGGTCAGGGAGGGGCACAGAGTAGGAATTGAAAAAAAAAACACTATACGAACACATAATGCTGCTCCTCGTGTCCAAACATTACAAACCACAAAAGAGGCACATTTTATTGAAGAAAATGTGAAATGCGATCACATAACACCTGTTTGTTTGATATTCTCAGATATAATCATATCGGTTGCATTACATAATACAAGTTGCACTTGATTTGTATCAGTAGCGCAAGTTAGATGCATATAAACCATTTTGTGTGGATCCTCGTTGAGTTGATCGAATTTCTTCTCGATAAATTGTGTTGTTGTCTTATAATCATTTTCACCTTAAAAATTTATCATCTCCTTTCGATTTATTAGCGCTAAGAAGAAATAAATATTCCTAATATCATTATCAATTATTAATCTGCAAATTTTACCTAATGAGAAAATTTATCTTTAATCAAGTTTTTGAAATCTAGTTTCCGTTTACCTCTTTCTTCCCTTATCTTCTCTTTCCTCTCCGCTTCCACTCCCCTACCATAGTAGAAAATCTATTATACAACACTGAATAGTGAAAGTGGATGGTTTCCAGTACGTTTCGCATTACGAATTTCGTTTATTTTTTCTTCAATGCTTTCAAAACCTTCAAATTCCATTTTTCCCTTGGCTAAACCATAATGAACCATAAAACGTCAGTATCCAATTCTCTCTTAACTTAAAAATCCCGAGTGGAGACTTATATCAAGGACCTTCCAGCAGGTCAACTTTATTGTTACCAGTCCTCTCGGAATCAAGATGTTATTTGTTATTATTATTGCAGATGTAAAGAAATCTCATAGTGAACAGTTAAAACTTGACAGTAATATAAAAAGTATCGAAAGACTGATAATACTGTTTTCCTCAAAAGTTGTAGCACTTCAGCAATCTCGTTGACTTTGCGCAATGAGAACGCTAATAATTCACAATTAGATATGGCACTGATTTATGTGATTCTTATTGTTCTTTTGCAATTTAAGAAATAAATAAATAAAATTAAATATTCACTTAGAATATTTATTTACAATAATAAACAATTTTATTAATTGATCTCATTTATTTGATTTCTATGAAATATATTGGAATAAATTTTGCGTCATTTCTTTGCGATCTTATAGGAGCATTGATTTCTGGATCATTTAGCTATCATTCAGAGAATTAGAAAAGAAAAGACTTTTTTTCACAAGATAAGTGATAAGGGAACTTTGCAAATATAGATAAAAGTCGGAGACAATTGAAAAATATATAGGGAATAGTCAGATGCCACTCGAAATCGATCGATAATTTCGTTGAAATTCACATTAAAAAATTTGAAAAATTTACCTTTAAATTCAGGGAATGCAATATTGAGATTAACTCGTTGAATTTTTTCAGCGAATAGATCTTTTTTATTTAAAAAGAGAATTATTGAGGCTTCTTTGAAGAATGCACTATTCGCCACATCGTGAAATAAATGTAGTGAGTCGAGCATTCGATTCTGAAATTGCTGCATATTAATGCTGCTAAATAATTCAATTAAAATATACCGGGATATTTTTTGGACTTCCGGTGGAATATGGATCAGGAAGGAGTGGATGGAAAGGAGAGAAGTAGTTTGCTATTATTGCTGATCCTCACTGATGAAAGAATAATAAAAGCAGTAGTTTTATATTTGCTATTATTGCTCACATCTCAGACAAAAATCCTATTGTACAATAGCGCAATTTATGGGTGAATAATAACGTGCCTTGGGGATATTGATATTGCAAATGAAAATTTACATCTATGAAGTCCTATCTGAAATTATGCGGTTTCAACTTTTAGATTCGCATGACTCTTTCTATTCCTCAGTTTAACGATTTTATAACCGTTTCTTCATGCAAAATTTCAAATCCATCAATAAATCCACATGTTTGCAGCAGCGAAAAAAAACGAAAGCGAACAAATTAGAAAGAAAATCCTGCAAACGGGACACACTAATCAACTTTTGTTTCGATTATAAAATAATAATTCCTCTTATCAGTTCTCACAATAGATGATATCAGTTTTATCATATCAGTAATGGTAAATCATTCGAACTTATTAGCTATCAAAAGAAATGATAAAATAACAATTATTAACCGTTTTGCCATCTTCTCGTAACGTTTGATCGTACTCGGATATCGCAACAATAAATAAAATTGCGTTCACATTATCAAAACAATGAATCCATTTTCGCCTCTCTGATTTTTGACCACCAACATCGAATATCCTTTAAAAAAATTTCTTCTTTCCTCACTTCTCAATTATTCCAATAGCGTCCAACTACCGTTTCCCTCAATCAAACCCCCATCCCACAGCCGTGAAAATAATTCAGAATGAATGAGAGTTTTATCGCAAGCTAGAACCGAAGTAGACAGACAACGCGATCATTTAAACAATGACTGATAATTTTTATGCTATTCGTACAAAAATTTTATGAATAGAATAATATCCGTTAATTCAGCATTGTTCAGGCCATATGACGTTCATAGTGATTCTCGAACACTTAATTACAGTATTGTTGAGATTTTGCATCATTAAGTTATCATCCGTGTGGTACATTTCCATGGTGAATAATTCCGAAAGTTGATTTTACTCTGCAAGCATTAATACTGAAATTTAGATAGGCAGAAATAGTAATGACTTTAGAGCACTCTTCATAGGTGGTTAAAATTAATGCACTTCTAATATGGTTAAAAAATCAATTTCGAAGTGAATATGCAAATTACCAATTGTGGTTTATTTGTATTTAACGAACGATTTTATTGATAGATTGCTAGTTGGAATCGAATATATGAATGTTTTTAAATAGCGCGTATTTAGAACACAACGAAGAACATCTTTATTTTAGAAGAATTTCGTTTGTACGACAATAATTTCATAGAGTCTATAGGAAATTTCACTTTTTCGCCCTGAAAAACCGCTAAAAAATATCGAAATTTTTTATTCATATATTCCTTTTTGGCCACAAATGTTGAAAAATATTATCAAATCCAAAAGTGAATGAATCATCTTCCTCAGTTGTGGCCTCAGCAAAGTTTTAAAAAACTCGTGAAAAAAGTGGAACCAACCTGAAATCAATATCCTTATAGGTATATCGTACTTCACTAACTCCAATTGTTGGCACTCGTGTCATGAGTACATCTTGCGTTGTGGGCATAAAATTCGGCTCGTAAAGGCGATCAAGCGAATCAAAAAAACTGCAACATAGTTATAGTTTCTTTATATAGCTATCGGAACTTCACTAAACTGATAATAAATACTGAAATCTGAAGGCATCTAATTCATCCCATTCACTATGTCGATTTCTACACCCCTATAGAATGGGTATTCAGACCCATTTTGCGATGCGCTTTGAAAAAATTAGCCATAAAATTCTTGACGGTGTCATTTTCGGCTCCTATGAGTTCTCTCCGTAATTAAAGCCCCTAAGTTCAAGTCCTCATAGGGGCCAAAGTCTTTCTGAAAAGAAAGTACTGCTTGTAACAGTAAACAAATGCGAATTCTACAATGGGGGACGGCACCCTTGTAAAATTATGATGAAATTTGCTTCAGGTCTATAATATAATGATTACTAGTAAACTTGCTCCTCGGGCGCGGAATGCAATTCCTTTCTTTTAACGTATCGGTTATACTTCCATAGTGCACCGAAACAAAAGAAAGAAAGACGACGAAAAAAAAGCGGAAATCGATAAGATACAACACAAGAGAAATGTTGATTGCAGATAGAATCCTATTACGGCCAAAGTATTTAAGATACGTTTTAAATGTTCAAAAATGGTGGGAATACTCTTAAGGTATGAATAAACCAAAATGATAGCACGATGATGGCACTAGTTTTATGGTGTATAAGAGCGTTTATTTGTCCTGCAAAAATAAAGAACTAAGATAGAAGTTGGTAGGATTAAGCAAACACAATAAGCTAAAAAAAGTGAGCGTTCCTTAGGTGTAAAAAAGGATTTGCGATAGGTTTTTCAATGTGCAGAAAATTAAATTCTGCACAACTTCTTAGGTCGATCCTTTACTGGAAATGAATTCAAATGGTCAAATGATGGGTCTAGTCTTTCAAAGACGTTGGATTCAGATTGAACGAAAACATTGGGGGAGAATACATCCAGAAAACAGAACAAGCAAGTAGCATAACTTTTCCAATAGCTGCTTGATTTTGGGTATCTGCGGTTATTATTCAGCTGCCATTTTGAAAATTCAATAGTAATATTTCACTACTAGATATGTCGGGTTGATGAAGAAAATTGTATTCTACGATCGTATTCCAAATTTGCAGTCTTTACCATCACCAATCGATGCTATAACCGGGTGTGTTAATGAGAATATTTGCTGCTTTATGAAGAAATATTAAATCTACATTGAAGTTTTTTTGGATTTTGTTGAATTTCTACTACATTGAAGTTTTTTTGGATTTTGTTGAATTTCTTTGTTTATAATGCAAGCATTTCATTGATTTTACGAATTTTTGCCACTTTTTTGGCAGCAAATATAGATTCAATTTCGATAGAACAATGCTTTAGAGATGTTAAAGTCATCGGTTCATTTCCAACATTCTGAATTATTTTAGAAGCGCTCTCCAGAGAGCTTAATTGCATCGACCTGAAGAAGTTATAGTTGGACAGCACGTTGTCAAGTCAGGGGAGAGGGAAAGGGATGTTGTGGAGGGGCGGCTAGCTTACGAGAAAGCAGAATATTTCATCGAAGGTCGGATAGAGACTCAGTATTTTCTCAATCATAGGAAATACGGTATCTTAGCGTCTCTTCTATTGACACATCTGTACACTCAAACGACATTCCCCTCCCACATTTCCCGCTCAAGTAAATCTTTCCCATAGCCTATAATCGCATACAAATGGTCTAAGGCTTGAGGAATAATGTTTGATTTGGCTATGTGCTATCGCTGCATCTGCAATGCGATGAAAAATTGATTGCAGCAATTCTGCTTGTCATTCAACAACAACAATATTATACAACTATGATAAACTAATATTTGAGCATAAAAACACAAAAAAACAATCTTTAACTTACTATTTGGCACTATCATTAAGTTGTATTTCGTTACGTCTTTCATATGCTTTCTGTACATTAATGTCGTTCCAAAGATATTTGAGTGCGTAATAAAGACGATCACTGAACGGTAGACAATCGGTTTCATGAAGTATAACACTTCGAATAAGTTCCGCATCTGCCTAAAATTGAACTTATATACTAAAAATTGATTTAAATAATAGTAGCAGATTCGATTCATTCTTGAATTTATCGCTATTTAAATTTCAATAGTATGAGCAATTGTGGTAATAGACTAATTGAATTTATCGGTAATAGACTAATTGTGGTAAAAGAGATTAATTGAAGTTAGTAATATAGATTTGTAAGGCAAACCTTTTGGCGGAAATGATTTATCGCACTAATGTGACCTGAGAAAGGGAAAAATAAACTAATGTATGAGTATGACATAAAGCAATAACGCTGAGGTCTCATAAGCTTCAAATATAGTTGACAACATTCAACTCCTTCGAATCGCTTTCAGAATCTCTCTACCGAGTCAATTTATTTCAGGTTCACCTTAACTTTGCTTATTAAAATACAGCGAAACCAGCTAATCTTTAGATGAAACTTGACCAGCATATACTTCAATCACGCATATAAACGAAATATACTTTATCATTTCGTTCACCTTGATATTAATGCCAAAAATTAATGAATACTCGAAACAACGCCTTCATAAATTGTTAGACCAGGCTGTTTATATAAATCTTAGTCGAAATTTTTGTAATGTATCGCTGAGTCGATCTAAAGATACACACATTTCTTCACTTTTGAATGCCAACAATCGTTCCAGAAGTTGATGGGTCAATGTGAAAGATCGAGAACGAGGTCATCCTCCAACCACATCTCACAACGCTTCTATGGTTTTCGAGTTGAAGCAAGAACAGACAAAGAGGCAAACAGGCACATCCACACACAAACACAGACACAGTGATCATATATTGTGTTTTGCAAATAGAGATTCCCTAATGAACGCATTCAAGCTTATCGAAGATATTTTCCGATATCAGTTGTTGTTTGTTTATGTTGTTGTTTCTTTCGAACTTCATTCAACACCCTTGGGACACATGTTTATCGAACATATTTTTCTCATTTGGCACGACATTTTTTACCTTGCTGAAACATAAAAAATACCCATCAGTGTACCTGAGGTTATCTATAGCTTCAAGTATATGAAATACTTGAGGCTGTAGATGCTAAAGATGCAGCAGTGATAATGTGAGGGATATATGACCTCATGAAAGTACAGTTTGAGTAACAAAAACAATGATACTTTATACTTCAGAAAATAGAAAGTTGTACCAAAATTAAATAATGAGAATATAACTAAATAAAAGAAACGATTAAACGATAGAGAATAGCGCTTTGAATTAAAAAGTGAAAAGAAAATGTTTAGGTGGGGGATAAATTATTCATTGGAAAATAAATTCGATTGAAAAAAAGAAGAATTAAGCAGATGGGAATAGATATTTGGTAGGTGGAAAATTGTTTTGAACTGAAGAATACTATACATGGATTTTCGCACCCATATGATATAATTTCTAACTTATCAACTGATAACCTAACAACAGTTGATAATACAGAAAGTTTTCGTGAACCGAATCATCTTGGAAATGGGGAACAAGTAACATTTTTCGGCTCATCAACTGAGAAGGTGGTGCGGACTGATATGGTCGAAGCTTACACATTCCTAGAGTTCTGCAAAGCTCAAAGTGCTTGAATAGTAAATCCAACATCGCTGGATTACCCTCTTCGCTTATCCGCTGATAAGAGAACATGACTGAATTTTTGCATAAGCAATACTCGATTGCACAAGCAGCCAACTATTATGTTCGATCAAGGACTGTGAATAGCAATTCACGCTTTCCCAAGTAATAGTTTTTTGACTCATTGAGTGATAAGGTGATCTGACTAAACAGCTGACAAGTGGATGGGTTAAAGTTCAAAGGGTGAGGATTTTTCAGGTTGAGGTTAAAGCTACCAAATTTCGTGTTTCTCATTTTGTGGAGACTGCTGAAGATAATTCTGCATTGTCAACTGACATAGATTCTCAGTTGATCCATTAAAAGGGCTGACTCTATGCACATGAGATTTTTTTAATGCTAAAGATCACGCATGCCAGATTCCATATTTCTGAGTCTCCCATGAGTTGCTGGGAAAAATACAGACGAGATCATAGAAGACTGAATGGAAGACTGGTCGAGATCGTCGTGCACTTAGCACTGTGACGCAAAAACTCATCGAAAAAAAGCATGCGTTGGTATTCCCTGAGCAATAATATTGCAATTTTCCATCCGTCCTTATTATACTAGTATCAAGTGGTATTCGATCTCCGGTAGTGCCGGTTTCCGGATCCGGCGACCTAAGGAAGACAATGTGAATGCTCATGTTTGGGCTAGTGAGGCATGCGGACGATCAGAGCTACTGTGCTCTAGTAAATTTCCAGTTGACGTGTTGATGTCGGAGCAACTGTACTACAAATGAAAGTTAAAAGGTCAAATCAATTTGAGCAAAGGTGCACAAAATTGTTACAAGAAAGGTTGGTTCTTTTTCTCCTTCTACTCTCCGCTTATGTAAACATTGCCTTTACACTTCACATCAATCCACCTGTGCCTTATGTGTGACGTGCAGCTCCTCACCTGCAACATCCATGTTGTATGCATGTTCGATCTCCTTGATAGACTCCTGCACAGATCGAGGATTTAGAAATAAAAGAAGCCGGAGTGGATCGGTATTAAAGTTGTCAGTCGAGACCTCGGACTTCGGGAATTTCCGACCGAAATCATCCTCTCCCTCCTCCCCTTGTGACTGCGGAAATTTCCTCAAGATTTTTTCACAGTCCAGCTAAGTCGGTCCCATCATCCACAAAGGTAGATAATAGTTTGCTTAATAGAGCATTATCCATGTTTCCTTCTTCCGCCCTTTCGTATGTAGGCAAATATCGTCGTTGCTGCATTTACATTATGCATATAAAGTGCACCTTTGATTTGCACAAATGAGGACAAAAGACAGCAAAGGGCGGGGATCATTTGAAAACAGGCACATTTTACCTGTCTGTCGGGATTACTCATCTTTATAACGAGTTGATCCATGCCCTCTAACAGTTGAAACATCGATTGAACTGTATTACTGTAAATGGCACTTCGTCGATTCAGCAACTCTTGATCACTAAACCCGTTTAGATGTATAATCCTATAAAGAACATAACTTTACCTTTATTGATTACAATTCTATAATATTCGCACAAAAATATAAAAAAATACGATCGTTATTAATTCCAATTAGTTGTTAAGTATTTTAACAATAATATAATTATAATCAAACACTACTGAAATAAATGCTTAATAAATTCTCATTGTTGCAAGAAAGTTTGATTCTTTTTTTCCTTCTAATTTCTACTCATGTTAGGGTTGCTTCCACATTTCTCATCAGTATAATGGAGCTTTAAAATGAATTTCATTTTTCAAGCGCAAATTTTGATATCAATGTTCTTATATTTCTAACATATCTTATACGTCGAGTAGTGAAATACCTTTAGAACTATTAGTTAATCTATGAAAGTTTAAACCTTTTCAATGAGACATTTCACAAATTCAACAATTGATGGTTTGGAAAAAAACAGCTTATTAGCGTCTGATGCACTAAAGATGCGAAATTAGTTTATTTTTAGTGATTGTCTATTTTTTTAGTGATCTTTAGATGAAAATCTTAATTAGTTTATTTTAGTGATCTTTAGATCGGAGATGAAAAATCTCAAGAAGCAATAATAATAATATTTTCAATAATATTATTTTATAACAACCATTTATATATGCTCAACATTAAACATACCTCATTTGCTTGAGTACTGTACTTTTGCCTGATTCACCTGGTCCTGAAACGATCGTTCTTTTAGGAAACAGTAGCCGTGTTTCACCCTGAGAAGTCTAAATCAGTCAAATTCAAGTAATCCTAAGCAAGATCGAGGTTTTCCATAGTTGCTGTGGTTTCATTTTACCTACTAATAATTGGTGTTGCATATGTGCATGTATTCATATACCTATGCGTGTGTGCATGAATATGCGCGCATGTGTGCGTGTGTGCGTATGTGTGTATGTGTATACATTAATGTGCACGTATGTGGGTACGTGTATGCGTGTATGTGTATGTGCGCGTGTGTGCCTGCGTATGTAGTTGTGTATGTGTACGTATGAGTGTTTTATTTGTATGCATGTGCATGCATATGCCTATAAATGCATGTGTGTCTGTGTATGTCTGTGCATGTATGTGTTTCTCTCCACAGCCTAATCACTCGCATATACAACGAGTATTCAGTTGGTCGAGTAACTTGTCCAGCTGCAACACTGAATAATGTTCGTAAAGTAAATGATCTCAGTTGAGTGGTCCCCAATTCTTTGCCTGCACAATCAAATATAACAAGTGGGGAAGAACTCTATAAGAGCTGGCACGACATACATTTTCACATTCCCCTCGAATGACGAGCAAATTTCACAAAGTATTAAAAAGATAATACGTACAGAACAACGCCTGCTTATATTAATTAACCCGATCAATTATAGAAATCTTCAACGAACGATGTTCTCCTGGGATTCAATCGTACAAATCAACAAACCAATTGTACGTTTATATAAATCAACAAACGATTCCCTCAATGTGAAATGCAGATACATATTTTTGGCATCCTTAAATACCTCATTTCGGATCTAGATGACCAACGTTGGATAAGGCGAGAGCAGTTGGGTATATTATGACCTTAAAATTGCGTAACTTTTGCCGCACTTTTTCGGAGATTAAAACGTTCAGGCAGGTAGAGCACCTATGCAAACATACAAAAAAAAACGACGTTGATTTTGCAATAAGCCTGTTTCAAAAATCTGCGAAATTCGCTAAAAAAAAGGATTTTACCAAGTAGAAGCAATTTCACGATGGGGCTTGTATTACTGGCTTCTTTAGCGATTTGTTCTTCGATCTTCTTGTGCACACTTAACGCATATTTATCGACGCTATTACTCGACGTCGTACCACCCACACAATTACCCATAGGTTAATTTTTATCGGAGTGCACAATTTTGCCACTTTTCGTTGCACTGAAATTTATTGCATTTACAAGTTGTTTATATATAGCAATAAACGTACATCGAAGTAATTTCATTTTTATTTCTCACCCTTTCCTATTATGAGATCTCAATTCAGGATAGCGTTTTCTCGCTTAGTAAATCCCACACCCTCAATCCCCACTGAGAAATGTTTTGTTAAGCAGTTCTCATTATGCCGCTATTTCGCGTTATTTTCGTTTTACGCTTTTTGCTTTGGGTTCATCTTATATGAGTGGTGTGGATAAACATCTGAACATTGCACAACTTCTTTCGTATGAATTGGCTGTATCTTTAATGAGTGATTTTTGTTTGAATAAAAGAGGAGGGGATGAAAAGAGATGAAAAATTGTGCTAGTGAAGCTCATACAGTACGATGTTTTGCAGCTTATCCGGCTGATCTAATAATCAAAAATAGTTAAAATCAACATGTTTAGTATCAAATCAATTCGTTTACAAATTGTCGCCTAAAAAGTTTCCTTTCAATTCTGTCCAGCCGGCTGTCGAATAAAATTGATTTTCGAATTTAGTGAAACACTTGAAAGGGAAAGATTTGTTGGAAGAAAACTTAGAATAGACGATTATCCTATATGACGAGTAGTACAAGAAATTTTTATCCTATTTCCAAAAATATGCAAATTTTTTATCCCTTTTAAATGTTTGCAATAATTTCCCAAAATCGATTTGAAAATTGACGCAAAAGATCGGCATTCATTTCTAAATGTCGAACTAAAAGTGCTTAACAAGCATATAAGCACTACATACAAATGCATACGCATAATACGACGTTAGCAAAATGCGTTTTGCGAATGTTGAATCGCATAAATTTGCTGTGAATTGCAATCTTATCTACTTAATCAAGATGCCCATTAATAAATAAAATTACCTAATTTTTATTAATTTATTTATGGTTAATTGCGAATTTTTTCCCAATGAAAACCTAATTTTAACAATCGGAAACGACATTTGCGCCTACCTTTTTGTCCTCTGCTGTTAACGACAGCAACTAATAATTTAGCCACAATTACGTACTTTATTTTCCTGTACTTTCATAAAGCAACAAATAATGTAATTTCATATATGTTCGATTTTATTACTTTATTTTAAAACGTTTAAGATGTAAAAGTATGTCAACGTTTATTGCTCCACCGGCAGGTCTGATTCAATCGTAATCCCTTAATTTTGAACGTCAAACAAAGTGTATATTTTTCACCTCTTCAATTACAACCTATAAAACTTCACAATCATATTGTAACTTTATGGAGTGTGATGGAAAAAAAGGAAACTTAAACAGCTTAGTGTTAAGACGTTAAATTCAAATATGGCAGTCAAATATGCTCGACTGATCGAAAATAAAGTGACCACTTTAGAGTATTGACTAAAAAATTTCAAAGGAAGTGTATTTAATGATTACAAATTGAAATATGAATTAGAGTTTCAAAAAAAATAATTAAACAATAAGATAAATAAATATAGTAAATGCAATAAAGAATAAATATAAGATTAACAATGCAAACCGGAAATAGTGGCGTGACTACTCCTTTTTGATATTATAGTTGATAAATATCAGAGAAGAAATTATTGCCTATAATCATATTTTGTTATCATAAATAGAGGACATATTAATGAAAGTGTAAAATCTTCGAATTAAGGAAAGATCAACCGATTCACACAATCGTCTTCCGATGGCAATGAAATAAATGTAAAATGTGCGCATTGGTTGTTGTAAGTAAGAAGAGTATAATTGGTTGCTAGGTTACGTATCGGTACGTTGTCACTCAGCTTTTTACTCATTTGATGAGGATTGATGCTTACTAACTGGATCACTTATTACAATTACCTCAATTTCATTTTGCAGCAAAACTTCACAAAATTATGCAATATAACTATATGCAAAATATTATGCAAAAACTATAGAAAACTATAGTAAAAACTATAGTAAAAAAAATTATGCAAAATAGCTAGTCAATACATAATATTTTCTTGTACTTTTGCAAAACGCTATCTTAATTCTTTACTCATTCTTATTTATGCATTTTGCAAAATGTTTGCAAAAAAAAAAAAGTTATGTGTGTCAGTCTGTGTATGTATATGTCTATCTGTGTGTATTTTAACTTCATCAACTTGCAAATCACGATTATGAAATTCGATATGTCTATTGTCGAATTTGGTTGTCGGCTAGCCAAATGAGTGTATATCACTCAATTCTCATTCTAAATTTTTTAACTTTTAACTTCTATGTCATAAGATTCCCATCAAATAAAAAAGAAAACACACCGCGATACGCGAAGCTTTGATGTCTACCGTTAATCGAATTGGTTATTTGCAGGCGCGTTTTCCTGAAAAATTGAAGCTAGTGAGAAGGCGCACTTAATGAGCTGGCACGATATGCGCTTTGCAATATCGAGTAAGGCTTAAATGAAAAAGTAGTAATTTTTGATGTGGGTGATAACTATGGAATCAGATGAATTTAGACATAGTCATGTGCAATGTGGATAATATGGATAATTCTTTAAGAATGAATGGATTTTGAAGGTCTATTTCGCAACAAGATCAAGATGTTTTAACTCACAAAATCACTGGGAAAGCAAGCATCTGCAAAGAATCAAAAATAAAAGAAATAAAATTGGAAATAAATGGAAAATGAAAAAATTTTAAGTGAAATAGCTAAGTGAGAGAAGTTAAAGAATAGGAGAGAAAATATGATTAAGTAATAATGAGATGAAAAATCTGCATAGAAATAACCTAATTGAACTTATGAGGAAAGAATACTGTGGAAATATTGAAAGAGAAAGCAATTGTTAATTTCGGTGAAGAAACAGTTCATAAGAAAACTGTTTCTATTCCTGCAAATAAGGTATCTTAAACTCCAACAAATACAAAGATATTTAAAGTTGATGATTGTTGGATGCGATGATATTTTTTGCTATGGGACATTATAAGTAGAATGCTGAAAAAGGAGTATTCAGTGGAAGTATCCCACTTCAAAAAGGCACTCTTTTTATAATCTTGTCGAGGAATCCACATTACAATGAACGCATTCAGTGGAATTTATGTTATCTTTAAGAAAATAACTAATTCTTATTATTTATATATTTAGCAGTCTTAAAGACTGCAAAATATCGTATGTGCTTTAATAGAGACCCCGAGGTGTGCTATTTATCGTCATTCTTCGGTAGAAGTTTTGTTTTCAAGAATGACAGATATAATGAAAGGGACCTGGAAATTCTAAAATGAAAGATGCTCTGGCAAATATAACATATTTATTCACAGCGACGGCAGTGCACTTTATTTTACAGCGGTAGTGATCATCAATTGAGTGGTTTACTTTAATGAAGGGGTTGCTTTAGTAGTTATGATTCGATCGTATTTGAAAGTGCATCGACTTCAGTTGTGTTTACAGCGTTCGTCGCTTCTATCTTGCGAATACCGAGTTACTTCTTTACTGCATTGCTCTAAGAGAGAGTCCTCTTTACTACATAATTAACTATGAAGTTTGTGTTTCCTAGAGGTTTGAAATTTGAAGTTACACTATGGGAATGCTGTTTCACGTTTGCTTGTTAAGCTAACACTATTCATATGTGTTATGGCCACTTAAAATGATTTGAAGATTTTTATGTGCTTCTGTAGAGTTTTTAAGGTTATCTGTGTACACAAGTGTGGATATATGTTTGTCTGTGTGTCTGCTTATCTGCATTGCTGTCTGAACTCATAAATCACCAAAGCTATCTAGGCTATTTATTGCAGTGACTTCTCAAAGATTTATAGTACTACAAATGCGTCTAGAAATTTGCACGTGTTTTGCATTCGCTTCGGTTGCATCTTACAGTTGTCGGTTTTTGCAACCACTAGCGTTGAAAACATCGTTATAAGGCATTTATACGAGCGGTTGATTCTGCAAATACATGAATATCTTATTGGGCATTTTTATTATTTATTAGGATTCATTTTGCTAATTGCTGTGATAAGCATGATTGCAAAAGCACATATCGTGCCGAACCCTTTGGCGCACTTTCCTACTTATTTAATCTCCCCTTTTTTCATCATAATTCAAGTGGAGAGTGCCATATTATAGAGTAGAGGTTTTATCATTTAGAAATTCAACAATAGGCTTCATAATACTATGAGTTAAGACTATTAAAATCAAAAAGCTAATGGTGCAAATTGTAAAATAAGTGATATCATAAGGGATGAAATTTGAAAATTGAACCGAAACTTTAATTATGTATAGGGGATTCAGTATACAGGGATGAGATCGTTGTTTTTAATTTGAGAATTGAAAAAAAAATTGGAAAAAAAATTCGTTGTAATAGAGAAAATCATGAGAGTAAACTTTCATTTTTTTTTTGTGAGCTATGAAGGAAAATTTCAATAGAAATCCATCGTTATTAGCATTTTTCCAACAAAACCAACAAAGAACTCTATAATTTCGAAAATTCACTATTGCTCTAACAAATGTTGATTATTATATATTGGCTACCATCGAATGAATCGATTTCATCGCCGACTTATCGCTTTCCAATGGGACGATATACTCTCGTAGTTGTACGATAGAATATTGTTGTTCGCTTCTTCGCTCACTATAACCATTGCTTAGCGACCATTTGAAATAATGTTCCATAATATAAGTAAATAGTCACAGTTTTGTGTTTCCTGCGTTTTTTTAATGACCAATGAGGGGAATAGAACGTTGATATTGTAAATGTTTTTCATTGCATTATTTCTTGTCCTTTATTCCCTATACCTTTTGAAAATCATGGCTTTCCCTATGTAAATCTCTTCATCATTTTTCAATTTCAGCATCGTCTTGTGTATGTGTTCTCTCCCTACTTTACTATTTATTTACTGAGTTTCCTGAGGGTAAGGGAATGGGGCAGACCGAAGTTGGCAGAGGGCAGGAGGAGATGTGATAACTAATTATATACATCAGGCTTGATTAACACCCATTGTCGTTTATGCGAACTAACATAGAAATGCAAACATATTACCTTCAAATAACTGAATAGGTCTCTGTAATAACTGCAAACTTTGCCTAACCTATCTCAATGTAATCTCTTCTTTTTTTTTGCGCTTTCATGTTTCAATCTACGAGGATTATTGTTTGATCGTAATGTGTTGAACTTTTGATGGAGCGGAGATCTTTGAAGTTTTACAAACGTGGAAGGGGGAGGGGACGTTTCATAAAAAAAACACTCAGTTTCTTGGCTTTATTTGGGCACACTATGATAAATCACCATCAAATTTCGAAATAACTAGCCTAGCTTCTGTTATACTGCCATACCTCCGCTTGGTGGACAAAAATGGCCTGAAAAATTTTGATTTCGTCTCTCAATTTCCCTTTTTATTCGTAAGGAGTAGACACAGAGCACTGCTATTTTTTAAATATCTCTCTTCTCTTCTCGTTTCCTCCCTCCTTCTCTCTCCTCTTTCGTTCTCCTTAGCCCTCTTTCTTCCGCTATCTATAACTTATACATGTCTAACAACCTTCGGTTTCTTCTCAGTATTTCTATCTAAAGTTAAAGATCACAACATCCAACATTAACATTAGTAGTTGTGATTTGTGTTTGCAGAAATGAATTATTGTAGTGTGTTTTTATTAATGCTGAAAGCATTTATTTAATATATATTCATCACAATGGAGTTTATGGTGATTATACAATTCAACAATGAATTTGGCATTTGCAGTGAGAGGAAGTAGATGGTACGTATCTCATCTCAGTGAGAAATTAATATTAATTTCATTACTTCATTTAACCGATTGCTTAGCTATGCATACCAATAATTTCATGCATTTGTAGGCAATCGTTGAAGACGCATCTTCTTTTATGCTCCCTCATATATATATATATATATATATATATATATATATACGAATGCGGTACGTCAAGTCAGAAATAAACGATGCATACCTCAAGCAAGTTCATAGATTACACTCTACTGCATGTCGCATCTTCTAATTTTTTATTGCTTTCTCATGTTTTTACAATCAAACACACAAATATGCACACAGAAATGGCATTTTTATCATGCAATTCAAATATACCAATTTGCAATAATGCAATGAATTCGATTTGATGAAAGATTAATGATTATATGAAGATTTTACAGGAAAGAAAATCACGTAATTAACATATTGACAATTTTTAATAAAAAAAAATTTCGAATTTTTAGAAAAAATCTTTGAGAATTTTCTCAATAAAAAGCCGAATCGCTCGAAACTTTTGGTAAGAATTTCCCAAATGCAGTATCGCTGTCATTTCTATGATCAAAAGCAAACGGTCATTTCTGAAATGACCAATACAAAATATAAGATCCTGCTTGTTGATGTGTGAGTAGTTTCTATCCCCCACGTTTATGTCTCTTTTTGTATCTATCACATATTTCCGCTTTTAATTAGTATTACATTTGCCTTACTTATTATTCCTATTGAATTGTGTGATTTCATATTGCAACATTTAATGCATTCTCATCATCAAATGCATTGCACGCTCTTATTCAATATGTTTGGGATCATAAGGTCATGAAAAGTAAAGATCGTTCATTGGTGAATTGGTTATTTTGCTTGAATATTTTCTTCAGAAAGTTTTTGCTTTCTTAATTTAATACTCAAAACTTTTACTCGATTGCTTTATTTTAGAAATTCATCGATTACTTTATCTACTTTTCAGAAACCTTTTTCCTATCGTCTTTGCGTTTTCCATCCGAACCATCTGTGAGGATAAATCGAAGCATGTAGTCGTACAAACCAGGTATCAATTGTTACCTGTTATGATTACGCTTCCCGTGGCCACTGAATAGCTTTTAAGGACTGCGAGCAACACTTACGTATTATTTATTGTTCAATTGAATGAAACTTTCGTCACCCATCGACCCGATGGCTGATAATAATAGAAATTGCATTTCTACGACCAATCGATTACGTAGTGATATTTGGAATATTTCGTCATTTGTGCTGCATTATTTAAATAATTTTAAATTTTGTCTTAAAGTTACTCTATGTATTCGATAGATATGCTCTTGTATGTTTAAGCCGTTGTGCGTCATGCGGTGAGCAGAGAAAAAGAGAACGGAGAGATGAGAGAGTCGTCGACAACTAGAGAAAATGTGAAATAAAGTAGGGAGGGATTCTGGTTGCGCTTCTCATATTAGCCGTCGAGAGGCATTGACTGCTGTTTTGAATACGGTGGAAATAACCGACTTGGAGGAAGTGATGAATGGTTGATGGCGAATATTGATGAAAAGTGAATTTCATAGAGCTGTGACATGTTCAGAGAGGCGCAAATGTCCGTCGATAGACAGACATGCTATGTGCAGACAGACAAACACAGATAACGGCAGTAATCTGCTTGTAGACCCATGCTTTATAGCGTCACCTGCATGGTATTCAATTGCGTCTATTGAGTAAATTCGGATATTTGTCTAATGTGCAATGGTTGGTTAAGGCACTAGTAATAAAGAATAAGCTGACTTATGTTTGAAGGGAGAGAATCGGCAATGGCAGAGAAAACGACAAAATTGAGAGAGTGCAAAATGCAAGTGTTGATTAAGATAGAGAGGAAATGAGAAAGATGCAGTGATTGATGAAATTACCCACTAGAGCTAATATGTTGCAGCTGTCTACTCTTATAAGCGAATATTTTTGAGGAAGGACGAGGTTCTCGGTTTGTACTGAAATATTTTCTAGGTGGTTTTTTTTCCTAACTTAATCCCGTATAACTACATCGATATACGGGGTTTATTACCGTGTTTGATAGAGATGTAGCGTTGAGTTGATTTCGATGCTTAGAACTTGATCTTATGCACAGTGTTTCTATCATTGGCAACCAACCGTTCATAGGTGTATATAAAGGTTGCTGATGTTTAGAGATGCTAATAACCTCACATGCTAATTTCTTTTAGCGAATAAGTCTACTATTATATAAAATATTTTTTATCATTGTTTAAATTATCTCTTTTATGTTACACTTTGTTTCATTTTAGGTATAATCTATAGGTACCTTTTTTTTGTTAAGAAAACTTTCCCATAATTAAAAAAAAAATTGTATCGTTCGATCTAAGGAAGGAAGTATTACATAAATAAAAGAAACCCGATAAAACTTACATCGGTCAAAAGAACGATTTTATCTTATTAAGGAGTTGTTTTATGTGACACATCAAATGAATTTCAGGACTTCTTTCCTCCAAAAATTTACCGCTTACTTAAATATATATATATATATATATATATATATGTAGTGGAAATAGGGATAGTGCAATAATTAAACGATACTGATATTAAATAGTAGAGTTGGTGATCTCGTTTCATTCATCAATTCTAGGCATAAACGAGTGAAATGATGTATTCGGCATTCAAAGTGATGTTATTTTTTGTGAAGTGTAATAGAGAGATCATATTTTTGCAAATCAGCTTATTGGACCGACCGCTCATAAAAATACTCACAAATAAAGATAGAACCAATGATAATAACCCCTTCTAAAAAACGAACTTCTCAAGTCCTACAATCAAAAAAAAAACCCCTTCTTTTTCCCAAATTCGGTCACATAAGCAAGATCTTCGTGTGCAGATTGATCGCAATGTTTTTCATCGATAAATTATCTAGAAGATAAGGCAGTCGAAAAGAAAATATCTTTAGAGGGACATTCTTCGATGCAGATTAAACCCATCGAATTTTATAATTATATAAACCTATATTTCATATCCATACCTTCCGCGGATACCGTAGTGGGTAAGTGGGGGGAGGGGAGGGAGGGAGGGAAGGAGATGCTTGGGTAATGCAAAGTTACCCGATGCATTCGGTAAAAAGGGTGGCACTAATACGAGGGTACCCATTTTTGTATGCATTTGCTTGCAATGAGTTGTGCTTAGGGAAGAGAGAAAGCAAATATTCATGCAGTTGTTGAGTTTTCATTTACAAAACTACATGAAGGAATACCGATACAACACATCCGTTTAAGGCATCTTGTCATGTTCGAGATCATTACGACAGTTCATCGAGTGTTATGGTTTGGAATGCAAAGAGGGTTAGTGTAGGTGTGCCTTCTGTAGGAATTTGGGAGGGTATTGAAGTTGAAAGTAAGCAAAGCCTTAACTCCTCTTTAACCGCTCCCCTCTCCCCTAAACCAAATCATAGTTGTAAGAATTTCATATCAGACGAGATATCAAACGAAGGGGCACAGATGAATCCATTTCACGGTTGGTTGTTGAAACTGAGTGAGAGCAGTCACTGTGCAGCGGTGTGCAAAAATAAGGAAAAAGTTTGAAAAACCTAAATCCTTTTATACCGTTGAAGGAAGATTAGAAAAGTTTGAGATATCCAGTCGTGAATTTTATTGGGATCCATCATCCCTTTTTTATAAACCGGCGTCATTTTATGAGTTTATTAGCATTCATCGTTCTTTCATTATGAATTTATTAGGATTCATTGCTCTTTATGAATTGGTGCAATAAGGAGAAGGGGGACATGGCTGAGGCTACGGACGTAGCTCTAAAGAATGTCATCCAACCACTTCATCCCTTCATTCGAGGTGGCTTGGCCAAGTTTTTCTCAATGTATCTGGGTCTTGACAGTGGCTGCATCCTGAGACCAATTCAAATTCCATCTCCTAAGATTCGCATATCCATCTTGTTCTGTTACTGGCCGGTTACGTCTCATTAACGAGTGTTTTCTGGAGGTTTTGTAGGTCGTACCACGAACGTGAGTCTTCGCAGTTAGAATATCGTCTGTTTGTTCTGCATCTCTAAGCTATGGGAATCCACTCTGAACATTTGTTGCGTCGTCAGTGGTACTATTACTGACAGTCCCCAACAAAACCACCCCACCATTTCGTGCTACGGTTTTCCTTGTCGCGATCGACTGAGTCAGAGTGTAATCGGCAGGGGTCGCATTTAATCCAGACCACGTAAATTGCGAAATGGAATGAAGTTTCAGGTTCGCATGGAAAATTTCTTGAAATGGTCTTTCAAAGGAGAGTTTATACATTTCTTGGTGTTTACGATGCGGTTAGATGTGGGAATTGTAGGGAAAGTCAGCAACTTGAAAAAGCTGGTTTTGTAGGATATTGGATTTGTGAAGCATACCGATTTCGTGGGAAATGCAGTATTGAACGTTTCTCTATAGCGAAAAAGAAACTGCTTTTACTGCATATTTTCGTGATCCATTTTATCGACATGAAGAGAGTATTTGCACGATGGATGGCGCTAATTTAAGGCGGGGCACTATTTGGGACATGAAATGGAAGGGGAAGAAGAGGGTGAAGATGAAGGAATGGGGAGGGATGAAGATTCGGTCATGGATCCGATCGGATAGGAGCAAATGAAATAGGCAAGGAACGCGTATCGATACACGTTTAAGGTTAAGAAATTTTATTGGCGCTTATCGTGACGAATCGAGACATTTACAGTCAACAATGCATTTCGTAAGAAGAGAAGCGATGCTTTACGGGGTGTGAATAACGAGGGTGTGCTCGAAATACCTTTACTGTGTGAAGATCACCTTACATCCTTCACATTCAACTACTTAACCAAGATAGTGTAGTACCCACCGTGCAGTGCTCATCGAACGGTTCCACTCATATCATCTTTTATCGGCTGCACCATCATATGTCATTGTTGGTCGAAACACACAGCTCTATCCGTATCATTGATCGTTTCGATTCTGTTATAAACCCAGCGATCGTCTTTACTGTTCCCCTGCTAAGTTGATCGTAACAACCTTCGTGTATTGTATGCCGAACGATGAAGGACATGTAATTTTCGTGTATTTGAATTTGCTACATGTATAACAGCAAGATTTTTCAAAGGGGGGAAGGGGGGGGGGACGTCGTGACAAGCAAATATGGGGTAATCAGTGTATGCAAGTTGGGCAGAGTGGGGACACAGCGAGCAGCTCATCAATCCGGGCAATGCGTGCCATCGCATCGTCTTCGCCTAGTATGAAGGAGCGCCGTTGACGAGCATCATTCTCTTCGGTTACAAGCGAGTCTTCACAAGTGTCTGTAAAGCAGGAATTTTTCGCTCATCCCTAATTTCCATTCTAATGAAAAAGTGGTCTCCGACTCTGAAAATAGAAGTTGAGCTTTTTTTTAGCTTATATCAACGCCTCCACCATTTTCTTTGCAGTTATTGCTTTTTATAATTTCTTACAGTCCTTACGATGATTTCCTGGAGTAGCTATAATGGTCTTAAGGGGCGGGGGAGGGGGACATCTGCTGTCTCGCTACAGCCCCTTTTTTTTTCGTACGACGTCTGCATGTGGATGTTGTTTAAATCTTTTCCGCTTGGTGACGCATTTGCATGATAAGAATACCGATATGCGTCGCGATCTTTTTAGATGAAAGACGTTGGATTTGACGAATGCTTTTACCCATACGCCTATGCGTTCTTCATTTTCTCATTTTTGAATTCTTCAAATATTGGCCATTTAGCAATATCTATGAGGAAATGTCTTCCTGCCTCTTGTCTTGTGTTCACATTCGGTTTTTCGAATTCGAGACCGAAGTTGTTTGAAGGGCCTTGAGAAAATACCCCGTTATTCGAACAGAAAAGTGAATGACCTTAATTTCATGTACATTTGATGTCTATTTATTGCGCTAAAACGCCTTTATGCAGGTTTCAATGCGAAAGTGCCTTTATGTAAATGCAGTCTACTCTCAAACGACGCGGCAGGCAGTGCGACGATCTGTGCTATTCTAATCGTAAATCGTTTGCCACTCGTGCATCGCATTCTAAGATCTGACGGCCTGCAACCTTTTGGAGTGAGGCGAGGGTGAAGGGGGGGAGGGGGGGGAGGGAGAGAGAGAAGAGAGTAACCAAGCTTATTGAAGCTCGAAATTTCCCCTTTGCTGTTTTTTGCTTCGCATGAACGAATCGATTTTTCGTTTATTTTACAAATGTTTCAGTCGTTCTTGAAAGTCTTCCACTGAACAGCAGCGGTTATATTTGCGTGGAACACTGTCGTGTAATCGCATTGTAACAACACAGACCCTGTCAGGTCGTTTATGCAATGGTCACTTGCGCTGGCTATTTGCGTTTCGTTCGTTTATACATCGATTACTTGCGCCACTTTTTCATTAGCATGCGAGAAGGTTTCATGCTAAGAATTATGTGACCATGGAGATTTGTATCTTTGACAAATCTGCAAAAATGAAGGTTTCACTGAAGAGTTTACTTTCAATAAAAGTAGTCAGGTCGTTTATGCAATGGTCACTTGCGCTGGCTATTTGCGTTTCGTTCGTTTATACATCGATTACTTGCGCCACTTTTTCATTAGCATGCGAGAAGGTTTCATGCTAAGAATTATGTGACCATGGAGATTTGTATCTTTGACAAATCTGCAAAAATGAAGGTTTCACTGAAGAGTTTACTTTCAATAAAAGTACAGTCTTAAACCTCGTTTTATTGGCTAACGTGATCTTCACTACAAGAAAATTTATATTCTTTAAGCAGATTCAACTTTCTTGTTTATGAATCCATCTACTTTTTATCCTCTGCAACGATGTTGTTTGCTTACTCAAACATGTTTGTTTCACTAGAGCCTATTGGTTTGCTTGCTCTCACTTCTTGATTGCTTCATTGCTTATGTATATTTGTCAGCAAAAGTTATAGCTATATTTTGCTATTCCAAGAGGTAAGGAAGAAGAACTTTTATGAAGTTCTGTTATTGTTTGAAAAATGCAAGAATTTTCAATAAAAGCTCAATTTTCTCTCGGTGCTTAATGCATCAAGTCGAAAAAACCACGAAAATTTATCTAAATCAAAGCTGAAGCATCGAACTTTATTTCACGAATCTTTTGGGAGTGCTGTTCTTCTCGACTCCATATATGGAGTGGGGAAAAAGGCGATAGAATTTTCGTTTTTCACCGTATTTTTCTACCTCTGAGCTTGCTTGAGACACTGAAAAAAGGTTTCAAGGAGTGAAAATTTAGGCTTTCAGCACAATTTCGGTATCGCAGCAATGAACAGATGTGTTTATATGTGTAAAAAACAATAGTCGACATTTTTTACAATTGTCTTTTTTTTTTTGTGGGAAGTTTTTATAATAGATTGCTATCACTCAGCTTTGTCGAACTTCCGGCTGATTTGAAGAATCAGCTTTATGGAAGAGGAAGCGAACCTAAAATCGAAATACCAAGAAAAAAACTCTTTTATCCTTCGTTCCTTCTTTCCTCTTCCCATCTCCTTTCCCAACCAGAGAGATTAGCGGGATGGGCGCTCTGTTTTTAACATGTTTACGATATTCAGTGCAGCTTCATTAGGACTTGTATTTCACTTTCTTCTCCTATATTCGTCTGCTAAGTTCTCTAAATTAATAATTAACATCCTCAACAGATTCGGAAAATATACCTAAAGCAATGAAGGATGAAAATTCTGCTTGAACTGATTTCTTCGTTTTGCTTTCTTCGCTTTGTTTTGCTACTCATTAAAAGTATACTCCCGTAAAATTCCCACAAAATCATGCATCGCTTAACTCTTATGAAAGTTGAAACATTTCTAAATGGGGCTTTTTTTTATAGCCGACGAAAGGTCGTACAATTCCCTACCCAAGAATTCGTGTTTTTACCCGAGAGGCTTCCGATCGCAATTTTCGCTTGGTGCAATATTTTTGCCGATTCCTTATTCAAGCATTGAGGGGAATTATGCATGATCTTATCTATTTTAGGATGTTGCAGCATTTCATACAGCTCTTCTTATTTGTAAAAACACAAAAAAGATTTAAACTGATATAGTTGAGATGCAAATTTCCGAAGCCGAAATAGCCAAAATGGAAGTGACATAGCATCCTATTCAGGAGTTTATTGTTCATCGTTGTTTGAGTTCAACGTGCTAGGATCGTTAAAGTGTTAAAACGGCCGAAGGTGTTTTTATTTGGACTTTTTAGTTAATAAGATATAATACTTCGAATATTTCGATTGATAATCTCTTCATGAAAGATGTCACATAATTTATCGGTACAAAGTTTTAAGGTAATCGTATATCCGTATGGAAGTTAGTTATAGATGATGGGTGGGAAAAGTGGCAGAAATGGCAAACTAACACAAAATGCGAATCAATACGATAGGTTGCTGCACTGATTCGCTTTGTATAGTACCCCAAACTTATGATCATCATTAGTGTACCCGTGCTTGATAGACATTATGGAACATTCGTTAAGAGTGGTTGCAGCTTCCAGGTACAATGACACTGAATTTCGTCTGATTTCCTTCAGAACCGTTTTGCTGCAGAACACCTGCTATCCATCCATCCATAGATGGAAAGTTGGGATGATTGTGTCGACTGCATAGGACGAATGAAGCCCACATTAAGATTCGTGGAGGCATTAACATATTTGATTGTGAAATGTTGTCTGTAATTAATTGTATGCGTTGCATTGTTTAATACGACCTTTTCGTTGTTAAATTCACGTAATTCGAAGTTGATTTATATAATTTAGTGCAGGATGGCGACAGCTGAAGAGCGTAAGTTGGAGCTGGAGCGGAAGAAGCAAAGATTAGCGGAAATGCGTGAGGATAAAAGACGTCGTGAGGAGGAACGACGTCGTATGTTGCTTCGAAGTGCACCACAAGAGAATGGAGCGCGTAAGTGCTGATTTCATTTATTGCCTTTTCACTGAAGTTTTATTCACCCTTTGACGGTTTTTTTTTTCTTTTTTTGCCTTGTACAAATGAGGGAAGGGATGGAGAGGGTGAAATGAAGCAAGTTTCTCTTCGATAACATCGCATTGATTCTCTCCTTTCTCAGATAGTGATGTTCCCAAGAGTTTGCAGTCGGAAATCGAGATTTGTTGAATATGTTAACAGGATATCATTTTCAGCAATCATATCTATTCGGGTATTATTGAGCATAGTGCTTGCTCTTTCACCCCTCATCACTTCCAGTGGGTGAATATCCAGCACCTCACACTTTGCGCACTGTGGTTTTTTTTTTTGTTTGTGGGGAAAGGTGATATCGTCTTCAGGATTTTGTAGGCAACAGTGTTTCTAGATGTATTTTCACGATGTTTACTTGGTTTCACTTCTAGCGTTAAATTTCTCAGCGGAATCGGTCCACTTTTTCCCAGTTAATCTGCGGCATTCCGGTGGCCCTACGAGGACACTTCAATGCGGGGGTGGGGGAGGGGGCAACAGTTTTTGTTGATCCACCGTTTCAGAGTACAGTTGAAACGTTGTTGAGAGTTTGTTTCTGGCTTGGAAGTAGTTTTCTTACGCTTCCTTAACGCATATTTGTGCATGATAGAGAATAGAATGTTTATTTATTGAACAGAATAAACTTAAAATACAAACATTAGAAGGTGCAAGCTAACGGCTCGCTGTGTTTGAATATTAAACCCAAATTTTGCTGCTATTAGAGATGTTACCAGAGAGCTGAGAAATCTGGAGGTTTCTAAGCCTCAGCAAGGTTATGAAGAATTTAGCTTCAGGTGGAACTCTTATAACAACTAATTAGTTTTTGTTAATTTGCTTTTGTGGTGCGAATATTTCTGCATTTTGTGCAATTCTTTTTATAAGAATGCGATCTTTACAACCGAGTTGAATTCTTTTGTAGCATTAATTACTATTGGTGTTTTCGATGTTGTGAAAGAATTTTCAACATTTCCAGAAATTCAGTTCATGGTACCGATTGATTATTGCAGCGCAATATTTTTTCATTAATGTGTTTTAACATTTTGAATAGCTTTATTTGCTTTTTTGATTTTGTAGTTCCCGCATTGCCGAAGACATTCTCACAAAAGGATTTGGAGGATATTCTTGAGCCATTAGGCATCCCATCTCAACCAAATATCGAAAGACCTACAACACCGAGTGGGATCGATTCGAACACGGCAAGTAGCACTCTAATGCTTTTTATAAATTCACTACAGTTGCTGCGCCCTTCATCAATCGTCTTTTGTTGTGTAGAGGGCTTTTGACTAGAGATGGCAAAGTTTTACTTGTATTGTTAGTGAAAAGGGTAGAGGAGATCTCTCTCTACGTATTGCCCCATCGATCTCTCTCATTGGCCAAAAAATCGCTTACATAACAGCATCATTCTTTTCATTATTGTTGCGTAGAAGGATATGAAAAATGGCGAAATTCATTTAATCGAATGTTTATGTTCTAATTTCAACGCAATTTTATGCACTCATATTCGGCGATACATTCATAACGAGCAAAATTTGTCTTCCTCATTTTGGCTTTGAGAGTAAACATAGCTCAATGAGCTGTCTGCTTCGTGCAACAACCATCTAACAATCAGCACCCTCACCTTTTTTTCAGGCGTTTCTTCAAGCGTGCAATTCTTAAAGAAAGGAATTTCACTTTATCTTATCTTATCCTCCTTGTAAACTTTGAATCGTTAATTAAGTCTTTGCTATGAAGAATACTCAAAAAAATCATACGGTGGGATTATATGCACACTTTTTGCTTGAATGGAGACATGGGGGTTGTATTTTTCGCACTATTTAAGTATGGAGATCGTTTTTTTTCACGTGTGTGTGGTTTTTATCACAGCTTTCCTATTAAAGAGATCTGGAAAATCTGCAGACCTAACCCGTATGTACTTCCTAACTCGACTGTACTTCCTGAAACCATCGTTCTGCATAGGCGAAATACGTGGGTATACAGACGCAGGAAACTTGAAGACCAAATGAACTCAGTAGAAGTAAATATTTGAGAACATTTAGAGTTCACTTACCGTCGTTCACGCAACTCGCTTTCCAATCTATAATCTTCCTTAACTTCGATGGTTGTTTCTTTTGAATGAATATCTTACTGAGCATCTATCGCTGAGCTGGAATAGATGCGTAGTAATGTGTGCATAATTTAATTATTATACCGGTCACGTGATAGGTTTTTGATGAATTCGCAGGGACAAGGAGAGGAGTTTTGTAAAAAATTTACTGTGACAAAGACAATATGGTGGAATACTTCAAAATCTTGCTATAGGGAAAGGTAAAGCTGGGAAACAGATGCCATTTGCCTCCTCAGATTTAAATAGACAAATTCCATATAAGTGCTACTTAAGTTCTTATTTGTGAGTTGTTAATGTAGTTTCGTGGCCACTGCTTTCTATTCACCCATCATGTCAAGTGTATCCTAAACAATAATCGCGATGGTTTATTAGTATTTTTATTATTTAAATAAGATGTAATCTTATTTATTTATTCACCTATTATTGAGGTGGTAATTGTTTTTTCGATGATGTTTTGTTTGGTTATGCAAATTAATTTTGGTTGAAGTGAATTTTTGCATAAATTTTCAGGAGAATGCAACAACAACGGCAACGACAGGTCAACGTGTTGTGGGGAGTTCGCGTGTACAGAGTCTTGTACTTGCTGAAACTCAAATGATTACTGTACCACCTAAAGAAAGTGTAAGTTCTTTTCAGAAATACTTGTATAGTGTTGATATTTTTAACGTTGTATTGCAGTGTTCTGTTCAATTTCTGTTAATTTCTCTTTGCCAGCGTAATTTGTTGCATTCTTTTTGCAAGTAGATAGCGTTACGACCTGATGCATGGTAAGGTGCTGGCCGAACTATTTGATTTTCTTGAGTTTTTCGGGAAAATCAATTGTTTTTGTAGATGTAGCCATATTTGAGATGCCTGCTGATTTATGCAAGCATAGGGAAATGTTCTACCGTTTATGATTCGAAGAATAGTTTACTTTATGTTCGGAAAATTGTTTTTATTTCTCAGTGATTTTCTTGCAAATCATTGGTGTTCTGTTATGGAGGTTCTTTGTTTATTTTGTAAAGTCTGAGAATTTCGGCGCTTTTGCTTTGGTCGTTTTAAGACAACTAACGGGACGAGGTGTTAGGTTATTAGAGGCTTACAGATTGACATGTATCGATTATCGGAAAGGGACCAGAGTTCCTTTTTTATTCCTGTGCTGTTATGTGATGTTAGACGGTTTCTTGACAGCAATATTACGTTACGTTTAGCATGCAAAGGCAATATTTTGGCGCAGTATGTTTAGGATTAAGTTCCTGTCACATATGTATATCGCCAGTGGACTCGAGGCATTGAAGGTCGAGTGAGCCAGTTACGTTTGTATTGCTGCATTGAGTTAAGAGTGAAGAAACGTTCGTATTTGGAGGGAGAAAGGTTGAAAAAAGCGGAGATTCGAGTTAATGGCTGCTGGCTAATGACGGAATGCATCACAGTGTAACAATTATCAGTGCAAAGTTGATTTAACTAATTCAGGCATGCTATTCGAAAACAACGCAGACGGATGACGATCGAGTTTCAGCTGGCGAATTCAGCCTTGGCTCACAGGAGTTTGACTACGACGAAGAGATGACGATGATGGACAAACATCTCGATATCAACTTTGATGAATCTCCAACTAGAGAAATCGCTAACTTGCTGCCGAATTTTCATTTTGGTGCACGTCAAACTCAGGAAGTAAGTTAAATTAAAGTAAAATTGCCCTTACTCGGAGTAAGTGATTAGTGGCTGCATTTGCATTATCAAACTTAGGTCCGCAATTCTTTTGGTGATTTTTCATTGTGAAAATAATCCGCACATTATAGAAATTCAAGGACAGAACATTTCAGCCAGTGGAGGAGAAGAAAGAAGAAGACAAAAAAGTTCCTGATCTAAGTGAAGAGGAAAAGCTGCAGATTCTGAGCAGTCAGAAATTCAAGCACTTTTTCGACTTCAAATCAAAAGTGATGGAGCGTCAGCTTGCTGAAGAGGTTTGTTGCTTTTTGTTAGAGTGAAGTGGTTTGCCAATCGGCGATCTGATACAATTCTGCATTTATATTTCCTGATGCATCATTTTTAATTTACTTGGTAATGTTTGGTTGCTTTCCGGGAATTTGAGCGATGTCGAGGCTTTCAGCTATCATTTATACAATTGTTTTAAGTGAAATTTTATTTGTAGGTAAATAAACTAAGAGCCATGTTGGCATCTTTTCAAGGAAGACAATTTGGGAAGGCTCTATGTGGGAATGTATGGGAAGTTTTACACAAATGGCAAGAATTTATTTTCGCTTAGGATTTAGCACATTCATCAATTTCTAGTGCAGTTGAGCACATTTCTTTTCTTATTAGAAGTATTTCATTGTTGAAGCTAAGGAATGATTTCTTCAGCCACACTCCCATTACTCCCATTTTGATGCTCTTCTCGAAATTTGCGCCAATATAGCGCATAGAGGTAATGCCATCTATGCCTGTGCGCTTCTGTGTATGCATATGTTGGTTGATGTGTGTTTATCTCTTTCCGCCTATATATGCGGTCTTTCTAGGTCGAGAATCGTTGAATTTAGTTGCGTTCATAAGTTAATGCCGTTTTGTTCCATCATTTGGAAAGAGGCTATAGGTACTTAGAGGCTCCCAAGAATTTGCAGCGTGTACAGATCTCGCTTCTATGACGGCCAGCTTGCAAAAGAAGAGTTCTTTATAGGGAGTTTATGCGAACGATCAGGCGGGCTGGGATATGAATGCGTCATTGAGATTATTGTGTTGAACATATTTGTGAAAGCAAATTTTCCTACTTCATTAACATAAGTTTCCGTTTGTTTTAGGAAGATTGCTTATAATTTCGAAGCTGAAGTAATTTATTTTCTTTGTTTTGTTCATGATCATCACTTAATTATGGTTATTTTGTGCTGTGGTGAAGCATTATAAAGATGGGGGAGCGAGACTTTGTTGCAGCAATAAGTCCCTCTATCTTGACTCATGCGGTGTCCTCCAGCTTCCTCCCATCTTGTCGGAGTGATCAAAAAAATATCGGGGCACATTTGCCACATTCATTGCGTAATTATTTGAAATGGACAAATTGTAGGTGGATGTTTTTGTGGATTACACACGTGATAATACGTTGGATGAGAAGGCAGATAGCGGTGAGAAGCTAACACTTTCGAGAGTATTCGTTGACGAGAAATGGAGTGCTGGCAGGTAAAGTTTACCTTAATTCGGCTTCTTATCGATTTATTTAACTTGCTGGCTTGGATGTTTGGTTATTAGTAATGCCCATGAGGTTTCATTTCCTTATTGATCATCTCTCATAGTGTCCCATATTGGATCGGATTTGGCTATTATATTATTGATTTTCATATATTTCGCTTCACTTTCTCCCGTCTTTTCCAAGAAAGTGGTAGAGCATCATTTCGTTTGTGCCCTACTTTGACACCCTTTCTTAATGTATATATGCCTGTCTTTCATCGCGGCCTTTTGTGTTTACGAGCCATAGGATCATTCTATTCGTGAGGAAAAGTGGTCGAAGGCACGTCGTAACATTAAGCTGTAGTATGCAATAGTAATTTTGACGTGCGTAATTTCGTTCTGCAATCAGTGACCTAGAAACGATTTTTTAGGTGCGGATTTCCATAAGTACAACTCATCATCCACACGGGAGAGAGCATGTAAAGAGTTGCAGTTCCCTTCTGAATCATTTTGCAGGTGGTAATATGTTGGGTTTAACTACAGAAAGTGCATGTCGTGCCAAACACTATGATTTATTTGTCATGCAACCTCGACAAAACTCGAGAGTTACAAAACCTTCCAGATTTCAGGGGGGCGGGCATGAGAAAGTTTATTTAATTGAAAGGAGGTCCTTTTTCCGGAGTTTTCTTTTTTATACGCTGGAGTAACAGTGCGTAAAGCGTGTTATTTCGTGCACATGTAATTTTTTCCAAGTTTTGTGGTGAAAGAGAGGAATTTATCGGAGGGGGGGGGGGGGGGAGACAGAGGCATAGACAGAGAGAGGGTTTCTCACGAAAGTTAGGAGGGACTATATCCGAAAGCATCTGGTACTTGGTTTCATTTTCAGATATTTGATTGTCGGTTTCCGTTGAATTTGCAAAAACACGTTAGAGTAGGCTGTTGAATCATTTGTGGTGCCGAATATGGCAAATGTTTCGTCACTTTGCAGTTTAGTGGTAGCAACATCTGTATAACATTCGTTATTGCATTCTCAGAGGTAGAAACACTGTTCATTAAAAGTTTCACGTCTTTCACGTCAAGTTTCAAGTCACACGTCTCTCTTGGAAAATGAACAAGTCGTATCGTCAAATCACTTACCCATTACAGCATTGTGCTTTTCCTGCTTTCTGCCGTTGTCTGTTTGCTCTCCTCCTTTATCTCTCTCGTCCTCTCCCCCCCCTCCTCTCCCTCTCTCTGTCCATATCTGTTTGTTATTCACATATACGCATGAGACTTACTGACCTTGTCTTTCCCAACCTATGTCAACATTACCAAACGACCAATAAATAAGCCTTAATATTAATATTAGCTAATTAGAGTAAATGACGAATGTAATGAACTAGCCGCTTTTAAGGTACACAAATATTGTGCTGTTAAATATTATTTCATTTGTGGACCGACATCCCCATCTCCTCACCTTATAAACCACGGAATAGGGATATGGGACTGTGATGAACCATACGGGCATTTAACACGACTTTTACAGGCAATTTTTTCATTTTACTACATTACTGATGCATTACTTTAAGTTATGTTTTCTTTGAGATAGAAAGGAATAAATGGGAATGGAGATTTAGTTTTTTGAACTATCCACTCGTTTTATGATCCGATGCGTTCAGATGCGTGACGGGTATCGATTTTTGTGAGCAGCATCCGGAATTGGTCGCCGTTTCCTACGACCATAATCCGGAATCTCCGCTTGATCCAATGGGTGTGGTACAGGTGTGGAATTGTCGCTTCAAGAAACCAACTGCCGAGTGAGTCTTTAGCCTCTAAATATTCCAGAATTTTTCTTCGTCAGATATTCTTTCGGGTTGGAATATTCTTGTTTCAGTATAGTAAGTCGGCTAGAATATGTCTTTTTCTTTATTCCATTTTTTTTAATTTATGAAAGGAGATAGAGTAATTGATATTATTTGTAGAAAAGCATAAGTCATTCAGAAACATTGTGGCGCAACTTGGGCCCCATCCTTTATCGCTGAATTTTTTATTGTTTTCACCAACAACTTAGTCTTTATTTTCTTTCTTGAAGGTTACCGCGAAGAACATCATTCACAGTGTAGCAGTTTACCTCCAATATCTATAACTCGCTTCGAACGTAGCGTTAATAGATGAAGAAACACGAGGGGAGGGGGGAGGGGGTGGGAACAAGATTTTGAACACCAATAGGAATGTCTCAAAAATGATACATAAAACGATGAAGATGAAACGGAGTGAGAAAGTATGAGACCAGCATTAGGCGCCTAAAATTTTGGCTAATGGTAATTATGATACTAAAAAATCTTTCTAAGGAATGCGAAGGTAAAAAGGATTGGAAGGAGAGCTTATCTTTCTTTACCTGTTTGTTATAATCGTGGCCAATTTGTAATGGTAATAAAACTCGATATTCCTGCAATATAAATGGTCTTTTCCAGTGAAAATTTTGCAAGCATTGCTTTATATTTGCATGCCGCTAATATATAGCTTTTCCGGCGTTAAAATGAACCGGTCTCTTTGAATTTTATTTGATGCTTATGTCTAATCTTTTAGTGGTTGCAGTAAGGGTTTGGAACAGCAACGGTAGCAGTCCATTTAGTTTTTACTTCCGAACGTGACGGTAATTTCAAAATATTTTTTATGAGCAACTGCCGATATCGGTTGATTCTTCAAGGGGATTACTCAACGTCGACTCTAATTGTTCATTCTTATTTGTCCATTAAAGAGATCGAAAAGGAATTCTTTGTGGTCTAAATTGTGCATTATTTTGGAGGGGTTAATATTGCCTATTAGTATGAATATAGATTTGTTTGTTTGTTGTGAACGATGAGCCATCCCCCTGTTGGTGTACATGGCGCACCTGAAACTTAATGTGTTCCACTCATTGATAACAAAAATCCAATTCAGTCAATAAGACACTTAATTTTTATTATCTTTTATCTCTTTGATTTATTTATACGATTGGAATTAAACGAATTGTTCTATTTGTCTGTCATCTCATCCACTTTCGTTTTGTTTTATTTTGGTGTTTTATAGAGAATGTGATACGTTTAGGTTTACATTTTACTGCCAATCTCGTGTGACAAGCGTTGCATTCGCTAAATTCCATCCGAATCTAATAATGGGTGGATGTTATTCGGGCCAAATATGTATGTGGGATAATCGTCTCAGCAAGAAAACGCCAGTCAATAAGGTTGGCTTGTTGATGTTTTTTATTATGTTGATGTGGTTTTTTGTTTGCACCGTTATGCATTGTTCACGGCTAAGAGTTGTACGAAGCGGATAAAGTGAGTACGATGCGAGCGAAGGTGTTTCATGGTATCTCTATAATTTACCACTTTTAAGGGCCAATTGCAAGGGTGTCTATGATTGTCGCTTATTATGAAGGAAATTTAGGGTAGAGCGCAGGGGAAGGTTTTTTCGTTCTCTTAAAGTAGGAGTGAGCAAAGTTCCGTTCGTAATAACGTGCATTGTAGTGCTGCGTTCTTTGCTGCAAGAATGGAGAGGCAATTAAGTGGCTATGTCTAATCTAGATGGGTAGATGTTCCGAGGATCTTACATGGACGCTGAGATGCTTCTTCCGATGGATATCTCTATAATTTTTTATTGCCGTGGAGATTCTCTTGTTGTCTTTACTAGACTTACCTCCAAAAAATATTTAGAGCGCTTTGGTCGTTTTATCTTTGGTAGTTTCGGCTGTTTAAAAAATTTTCAGTTGGCACCATTCACTTAGCCTCAAAAAATTTGACCCACTTCGTTTGCTGAGGCTCAATTTTTTTTTTTTACAACTTTGAATCGTTTTTCAAAAGTGGTAATGTTGTGTTGGGGTTTATTGACGTCGTCTTCGTTAACTGTTTGCTGTTCATATTCATCTTTATTATTTGTTACTGATCTTGGATTTTATCTTGTAGATATGAAGGCAAGATCAGTGTTTTTAAATAATCTTCCGATATGTGGGCAGAATAATGTCATCGCATGGTGGTCGATCTTTCAAAATTCTTTGTCCAAGAGAACATTGTTATTTTTTCAGAGTCCATTATCCTCTCAGGCACACACTCATCCAGTATTCAGCATGGCGGTTGTAGGCAGTCAGAATGCCCACAACTTGATAAGCATATCAACCGATGGCCGACTTTGCTCGTGGAGTGTTGACAACCTCAACCAACCGATTGACGTCATCGACTTGTCATGGAAGCAAAAGCAGGTTAAGTTTTCATTGTTGAATACAGTATCAAAGGATTGCGTTTAGGGAAGAGAGGGGGGAGGGGCGGTTTATAAACTAGAGGATATTAGTAGTGTATGGTTGAATGGACGAGTACAGGGAAGGTAAAAGACATTTCAGCTATAGTGTGGCTGGTATATAATAAATAGCCTTGTAAGCAGTAAGTGGGACTATATAGTGTAAGAATATTGAGTAGACAATGTGGGAGAAAGCTCCGGTTATCTATAAAAAGGTCATTGCAGATGTTGTTGGCTTTTTTGCACATGAATTGACAAATGGTTATTTATTTTATGCTTCGATGTCGATATATGGCTGCAATAAGTTTACTACAAGATCATCAAAAATAACAGCGCTATTTTTTGTGACGAATTATAGTGGATTTTTCTTTTCCTAATGCGTATTTAACCGTAGAAAAGTGTTTGGCGCTGTCGAATGATCGCTTAAAAATCGGCAAAATGTGATCTGATTTTATGGTGGTATACTTAAATAATTTTTGCACACTAAAGTTAATTGTTGGTGTTAACCGGATTTTATACATAGCAACGCAGCAATAATGCAGTTCGTATATGGCGTAGCTAATGCATATTGTCAATTACAAACAATGAGATCACCAAAATAATAGAGGGTGACGGCTAAGAATAATATTAGCTTCTTATAGAGAATTGTATTGCTATAGGTTTAATTCAAAATTCATCATGAAATTTGTAGCTTCCTGAAATGTGCAGACAATTTGTTCGATATTCAAATGCCTTTGCAATCATTGAATTTTCTGTCTCATTTAATAGGTAAGCATATTTTATTTTTTGTAATGTATAAATGAACTGTGCAGTTTTGTTATAAGCTGATTCGGGATTGCGTTGCTGATTTGTTGGAATTTAACCGTGAAGAATCACACAAGTCCATTGTTTAGTGGTTTGGGTAATTCGAAGAAAGAAGTTGTTCACTAGTGGATGGAGCATTTACAGGTGACATGTACAAGTATGTCATTCGCGTTAGATGATGTGAACAACTTTGTGGTAGGCAGTGAGGAAGGCAACGTCTATACGGCTAGTCGACACGGAAACAAAGGCGGTATAAATGACGGATTCGAAGGTTTCTATTAAACATACTTGTTATTAATGTTGATGAAGGGGTGAGTGGTAATTATTCCGATCTGTAATGACTAATATTATAGTTTTCTACTATGTCCTGATTGGATAGCAAGTAAAAGGGAGCGGAAAATGCTTTTTCTCATTCTTATTCTCCGTTATTTGATCCATTCCTTATGAAATTCTCATTCTGTTAGAGCAACCTAAAGTTTTTTGAGTCTCATTTTTACGTTTATGGCACTTCAAGGCTATCGATCCTTCTACATTTTGAGCCTAAAGCAGCTGGTAACGTCAAGGTGATGACTGCTTATGCATACAATTTAGGGCACACCGCGCCTATAACGGGTGTCGATTCGCATAAGGCGATGGGAGTGATCGACCTCTCACATCTGTTCCTTTCGTGCTCTCTTGATTGGACAGTGAAACTGTGGAGTGCAAAGGTTGAATTATTTTCCATGGGCAGTTTAAACAGTTTTGCTACGGTTATAAGAAATGTGAGATTGCAGGTTTATTGGGTGAATGTTGAGATTGATCTATTTTAACTCTTGTATTAGTTGACCTGCAGTTTTTCTTGTGCTTAGACAACTCTTCGTCTTCTTCTTTCTTGTTCTTTCTTCCTCTTGAACGTAGACAGGTGTGTTCAGAGTATCTAAACCGTGGGTGGGTGGTGATGTTTTCGAAGAAATAAATGTGTTTGAAAAAAAACAAGCTCATGTTTTTTGTTCGAAGATTGAACGAGTGTATTTTTCATGTCTCGGTATCTTCGAAAGTACGCTCAAATCCTTGTTTCTTGTGGGGAAATCTTTTCTACAATCCGAACTGGTTTGTAATGCGTCCAAAATTTTTATATTTGTTCACGAGTCTTTATGTATGGAGAGTGAGTTGAAAATTTTGGGAAGTGGGCGTATGAACTTAATGGAACGAAAAGCTACCTACTGAAGATTTCAGTTACGGTATTTTTTTTCCTCTTTGCAAATGAACATTCCCATACGCATTTTTCGGGGGTAGACGTTTTTTGCGCAACTATGATTGTGTGATTCTTTGCATCGGCATTTTGAGCTATTTTTTATATTCTCTACTTAAGCTCTAGCCACTGCATGCGGTATCTGGGAATGTTGCTTAGTTTGTGAGGAATTGGCGTCCTTAAACGTTTCTTTGAGTGGTTGCTGCCTAATCATGTGGCCGATGCAGGGTCTATAATCTTTGGTTTCCACTTAACAAACAAGTCTGATATGTTCAGATCTTGATATGGAAGGGAAATAACAAATATGCCAACAGGGCGTTCGGTTAATTTCATCTTGGGGTTTATGGATATTACCATCGTTATGCAACTTTGCTTCCTTTTTTTTCTGTGCTTCCTTGCAGGATCTTTTCTCGTGCACTTTTCTGCATCTTGTACGGCAAATCTCAGCCATCCAACTCACAGGGAATTCTTCGTGATAAGAAAACAAGAAGTGGGAGTGGAGGGGAAGTTGCCCGACTAGGATTGCTTAAGAGATATAGGCCTTACGCTCTGATATGAAACAGTATTAGTATGGTTTTTTCATCGCCATTTGTGGCATTCTTGCTTGACTATCTCAGTTGACGAAAAAAAATCTCTTTATAAAGTGCATATAAACATGAGGAGTGGGTAGTCTTTTTTCAACGTTTCGGCACATGTGTATACGTTTCGACCGTCGTTTACTCTCACGTTGTGTTGCTATTGGTATCGAAACTTTCAACAACAAGCATATACAGATGGTATTCGTCGTGAAGAGATTACTGGTGTTTTATGAATATTTCAGCTTATAAGTTGCAGATTTCATTCTATTAAATTGTAATTTAAAGTCATAAATGAGTAGTGGGTTCGTTCACCTTTTGATTATAGGAACCGAGGGTGCTGTGTTCTTTCGAAAAGCATGGTGATTACGTGATGGATGTTGCATGGTCACCAGTGCATCCAGCCGTCTTCACATCGGCCGATGCTGCGGGCAATGTAGTTTCATCCGTATTTTATATTTGATCATTTGAATTGGTTGCTTGTAATCTGAGGTTGGTGGGAACATTGGTAGGAACCTAATGTAGGAAGGGGGGGGGGAATAATTCAAGGATCCATTGCCGATTTCTGCACATCGACAAATCGGCAAAAAATTTTCAAAGCCCAAGAAATGAGCTGACTGCATGCCATTGTTTCTTAAAGCCGCACTGGAGAGAGAAGGGCTTGCATTAATTGATTACTGATTAGAGATTTGTCTGAACACTGGGCCTTGCCTTCAAATCACTGGCGAGAGTATTATGTAGCAACATCTTTT
This sequence comes from Baylisascaris schroederi, assembly GCA_006503575.1. Classification (NCBI taxonomy): domain Eukaryota; kingdom Metazoa; phylum Nematoda; class Chromadorea; order Rhabditida; family Ascarididae; genus Baylisascaris; species Baylisascaris schroederi. Next base: position 351,280 of record QEWY01000319.1, read on the forward strand.
CACAGATATAATTTTTAAAAGAGCTTTGATTTGTAAAGTTACTTGTCCATAAAAGTTATTTGTTCTTGAAATTGCAATCAATTATGATTGACATATTGGCGAGATTTTAACCCTCATTAAACTCTATTATAATCTATACTGTGTTAATATGAAGGACATGTAACGCTATATGGGGCGAATTGTCGTATTGAACGTTGCTTTATTAAGTCATTTGCAGAAACGATTCCATAGTCGTTTTTTAAATGTGAGAATAATTATAGGTATGAACTTTAAATGTCTTATGACTTGGTGGGGATGACGATAGATTGGTGACAGCTCATGTGGTTAATCGTAATTTTTGTTTTTGATGACAGCTGAGGGTAATGATCGCAGCGATAAGACGGCGAACGGGGATCGGTTGTTTCGTTTAGTGGGTGTAGCGAATCTTTATTCCATATAAAGCATAGGTTGGAGGATTATTTTTCACTTCGAAACTGTTTTAATAATCTAGGCAAGTGAAAAAATTGTTTATCTTTATAGCGCAGCGTTTTTAATGAAGTTTCATCAATGAAATTGAGAATATTGAAGTCCGATGAGGTTATAGATGATGTATTTTATGATAACGTAGTAATTATTTGCATCAGATATGAAGCTGTAAAACTTTTCTATTTTTTATGGTGAAGAATAGATCCACTGAAGTAATGGAATGTCTAAGAATAAGCTGGCTGACATATCTTAGGTTAATAAGCGTCCTAGCGGTCGATCACTCACGTAATGAGTTATCATCGAGCATTATTGAATTAAGTTGCATACCTTCGCTGAGATATCGAATAGATGTATGAGATACAATTTTCCATTGCAGCTGTTTGTTTGGAATCTGAACGAAGACAACGAAGCACCCATCACGCGACTGCAGATGAAGGATGGCATTGGTGTAAGGAAAATGATGTGGATGCAAAACGGTGCGTTGGATTCTTATTTGTTCGTTTGTTTGAAAGGGGAGGATAGAAGAGGTAGAGCATGATGATTGAGGGGAACGAGAGGTTGGGCAGGTGGATAATAATTTTTATTCTTTTATTCTACGTTTGTTTCCTTTTGAACTTGTTATATCTACCTTTGTAGGTAGTTCTAACTGTAAAACCGCTAGCGCAAAGATATAATGCGTATCCGATAGCATATACCATGTAACACTGATGCTTAAGAAGATCCCTTCTTTTTTTCTTCAACTTGCATCATAATCCTTGTCAACACCATCCGAAAATACAGGATAAGCGTTTTTAACAAAACGGCTACAGTTTAGAAAAGAAGTAAGAAATTAAATGTAGGTGCCGTATTATCTGCAGTGGAGTGGAAAATATATATGTATGTAGATGATAATGACATCACACTGATAAGCGGAAAGATAATAAGATGTATGTAAGACATAACATTCATCTTCGTTCCGTTTACCTATAATAATTTCATCGTCTTCACGTGCTGAGTCATAAATGAATGGCGCAGCATTTTTGCGAGATGAAACAAATTTGCCGAGAGTGAGATCATAGGGATTATTACTCTGCAAAGTTTCTCTTTTGATCCTAGTGCAGAGATAACAGGGTATTATTGAGTTTAATAGAAAAACGTCAAAAAGCATGAAAAATATTTCATTCATTGCATGCTTTTAGTGCAAAACGGACACCCATGAAGTGATAAATGATCATATTCTTGATTTTTTAAAGCTTAACTGCCGGAAGTATATTTCAGGAAACTTTATGTCTCTAGTTGAATTGCCTATGTATATGTTATAATATCATAGTCGTTTCCTCCTCGTGGGCTAAGCTATTTTTATACGCCAATGCGCTTTCTCTGTCAAATGTTTTTCCAACCGCTTAGCAGTGGTTGAGGTTTACTGATCCGTTTTGAATACATATGAGTGGAGGGTGCCATCTATCTGCGGTTGCGTTCTTTCTTTGATTTTGTTTTGAGTGAAAAAAAAAGATTTTTTTTTCTGATCATTCTGATCGTCGTTGATAGTACTGAAGTGAGTCTTCCGTATGTCATCTGTCGCATCGTTGATATATTTATTGCAGTTTCCTTCATCATTGTTCAGTAATTATTTGGGATTGAGGTGTATTTCTAAATGACAGTTTTTTGTATGATTTCAAGAAGCGATTTATTTCCTAACATCGCTGAAAATATTGTATATTTGAGGGCAACAGTTGACAGTCGGTGACGAGAAAGGTAATTTATGGCTTTACGATGTGCACGAGAGCCTCACAAATTGTAAACCGGATGAATGGAGCAAATTGGCTAGGTTGGTTCATTAAGTGTTCAGTTGTGTTTATGGAAACACAAATGGAGCAAGGCAGTAGAATTATTTTAAATATTTAAATTACATGAAGATAGCAGATGGTGCTATGCTGGAGTTAGCTCCACTTTCCGGTGCCACTCCGATGTTTTTGATAAATCGGGTGATAGTTTCTATTAGAATGATTCATTAGAGAGCACATCAACGGCTCCAATAAGATTTTGCAGTGCTGATTTTATGTGACCGTTGGGAAAAATAAAAGCATTCGAATAATGACAGACAAAATGGGATATAAAAGAGAGGTTGAGGCAGAAATGCGGAATAAATCCTCTTGAAGGAATCAAACTTAGTGGCAATTAATTCGATGAGTGCTTAAGACAGCACACCTGTGTGCACACCATCTCACACTTCATTCACATCCCTTTTGGAATTTTTCTCATCGTTTCAATGCTTATTGACAGATGATGTACCTTCATTGTGAAATAATTACAAAAAATATGAATCGTTTAAGTTGCTGTTTTGAAAAATGCTGCAGTAAGTAGAAGTGCGGTAGAATCGTTGCTTTTTGTAGTACATTTTTATTCTACTACAAACATGTGTTTTTTTTCAAAGTGAAAGAGGAGCGGAGCATTGGTTAGAGATTGAACACTCGATTTGTACAACGAATGATGGATAGGTATTTTATTGGTAGAAAGGTGGGGGTGATATCACAGGATTTGATACCACACGTGGAATAGGGTANAGTGATTTTGCGTCAATTATGGTCTGCCAACATGTCTGCGATGGAGTGACATGCTGTTATATGCATAGAACGTGTTGATTTGCAACAATTAATGCAGTTTACTTGTTAAAATCGTCAATGGTGGGTAGTAGTATGTGCCAGTGGGTTTTGATCTTTGTTTGCTTCATGTTCAACGGTGACTTCTTATAAGCGTTGATTCCATTTCTTGTTTCATTCAAAGATGTGCGCTGTCTCGATTGTGTTTGCTTCATTACTTCGAATGTTTAGAGAGTGTTTTCTGCTATGCTAACTTCATGTTTTATGCTTCATCTGGTAATACGAAGAAAATATCCTCAGAGTCGTTCTCATTGAGCAACTGTGGTAGATTCACTTTTGCAAAAATTTCGGTTTTTTATTTTCTACATAAGATCGGAGTTAAGGATGGTCTGACTACCCCTATTATGTGCTTAGATATTAAGCTCGTGGTGGCGCCATCACTTCCGCATGTATTTTAGTGTGTCCACGACTTAAGGAAGGACAGAGAGCGGTTACCTTAAAAACAATATTACTCCTCATCACTGCAGGGCTCAACAGTTAGAAAGTGATCGCAGTGTGTAGCAGCCGTCAAAGATTGCGGGGTTCTTGTGTTCAACTTGAGAAGTTGCGACAGTTTTCGAGCGAAAAAAAATACTTAGTGTTTATTGGGAAGTTTGGCAATATGCCGTTTAATGAAGAAACCGATACTCGGCAGCAGCAACCGACAGCATTCGATAAGCTTGTTCTATAGGGAGTAAATAGAGGAATGCGGAACTTTGAATTTCCCATGGACGTTAGCAAAGTAAAGAGATTGTATTTCTGTTTGCACGTTACATGATGCTGAGGTGATTGTGCACTTCAGCGTTAATGAAAGACAGCTGAACAACATTATGAAAGTGGCAAGAGGTAGGAAAGGGCTGGAAATGCAGTTGCTGAAATAAAGAACTAAAGAACCAATTGAACAGATGTGAGAACGCAAGACAAAAGTCACATGCGTGAAAAGGCATACCTTCGCAGAAGGCGGTTACAGCTGGGCATATACAGGAATTTACGTTTTGAGAGTTCAAACAAGTATTCTAAAACGCGGAGTATGTCAGAGGGATTAAATATAAAATTGTTAAACCATCAAGGACTCTTAGTGTTAGGTTCAAGAATTACGAGGAAGGCGCAGACATTTCGAGCAAATTTCTTGCGATATTTGACGCACCAGTTTTTCTCCCGATCTGACCTTTCTACATAGGACTCAGGAAATTGTGACCAGGAAACTAATTTCCTGTCCTCTGAGAAAGTTCACCTTTTTTTTGTAGACTTTTTCGACTGCAAATAAATTGGATTATTGCAGCAAGCCGTTTTTTGTGCGAGTCGCACATTTATCACCAACATGTACCGTAATGGTACAACGATATTTTCCAACGGTGGAGCGATGTTTCAAATTGCCAAAATCGCTCAGAGATGGTCTGATTTTTGGATTTTCAACTCTACTACCAACGGTTTCTTTCAGTCAGCAGAAAGGGCTGACAAGTTAATAAAACATTTAGATAACATTAAATAATCTCGATATCCAGGATTTATGCGTCTGCTCGTTAGGCGAAAAGATTTTAAGCTTGGGCGAGTGGAATTGTGGCAATAAATTAGGCCAAGTGAAGCCTGCAGGGACATGGCTCCCACCAGCAACTACCGTTTCCTTCTTGTGTTTTCTGAATCGTCCCCGGAAAGATCTGAACTCGAAACTGTTCCCACCTTCCCACATGTCCTGCACTTTGCATCACGACCGCGAGCTGAACCTCTCCTGAAGTCACCATGAAATGCAGCGATTGGTCGCAGGAAAAGTGGATATTTGCGAAATGTCCTAATTGCGTGCTATTAAGGGTGCCAAGCCACCGCTTTTGNAAAAAAATACTTAGTGTTTATTGGGAAGTTTGGCAATATGCCGTTTAATGAAGAAACCGATACTCGGCAGCAGCAACCGACAGCATTCGATAAGCTTGTTCTATAGGGAGTAAATAGAGGAATGCGGAACTTTGAATTTCCCATGGACGTTAGCAAAGTAAAGAGATTGTATTTCTGTTTGCACGTTACATGATGCTGAGGTGATTGTGCACTTCAGCGTTAATGAAAGACAGCTGAACAACATTATGAAAGTGGCAAGAGGTAGGAAAGGGCTGGAAATGCAGTTGCTGAAATAAAGAACTAAAGAACCAATTGAACAGATGTGAGAACGCAAGACAAAAGTCACATGCGTGAAAAGGCATACCTTCGCAGAAGGCGGTTACAGCTGGGCATATACAGGAATTTACGTTTTGAGAGTTCAAACAAGTATTCTAAAACGCGGAGTATGTCAGAGGGATTAAATATAAAATTGTTAAACCATCAAGGACTCTTAGTGTTAGGTTCAAGAATTACGAGGAAGGCGCAGACATTTCGAGCAAATTTCTTGCGATATTTGACGCACCAGTTTTTCTCCCGATCTGACCTTTCTACATAGGACTCAGGAAATTGTGACCAGGAAACTAATTTCCTGTCCTCTGAGAAAGTTCATCTTTTTTTTGTAGACTTTTTCGACTGCAAATAAATTGGATTATTGCAGCAAGCCGTTTTTTGTGCGAGTCGCACATTTATCACCAACATGTACCGTAATGGTACAACGATATTTTCCAACGGTGGAGCGATGTTTCAAATTGCCAAAATCGCTCAGAGATGGTCTGATTTTTGGATTTTCAACTCTACTACCAACGGTTTCTTTCAGTCAGCAGAAAGGGCTGACAAGTTAATAAAACATTTAGATAACATTAAATAATCTCGATATCCAGGATTTATGCGTCTGCTCGTTAGGCGAAAAGATTTTAAGCTTGGGCGAGTGGAATTGTGGCAATAAATTAGGCCAAGTGAAGCCTGCAGGGACATGGCTCCCACCAGCAACTACCGTTTCCTTCTTGTGTTTTCTGAATCGTCCCCGGAAAGATCTGAACTCGAAACTGTTCCCACCTTCCCACATGTCCTGCACTTTGCATCACGACCGCGAGCTGAACCTCTCCTGGAGTCACCATGAAATGCAGCGATTGGTCGCAGGAAAAGTGGATATTTGCGAAATGGCCTAATTGCGTGCTATTAAGGGTGCCAAGCTACCGCTTTTGTGATCTATTGAAGAGGTGATAAATCGCTCAGAACGTTGGCGACATCATTCATTGCCTATTTGCTCACCTCTTACGGTTTATGCAGTGTCCAAAGGGGACATCCCACAAGACCTGAACAATTCAACAAGTAACAACACCTCGATTTGCCTACGCAAAAATCTCGTTGCTTCAAAGTTTTTATCAAAAAATAGCCAATGACCAACAAAGTCCATATATCGCTCCACTGCTTGCATGAAACCTCAATTATTTGAGAGCTCCACTAATCGAATATTTTTCTGCTACGCTGATGGGAAACTGAATATTTGTGACAGCATAAGAGCATTCATACTGAGAACTTCAGTCGGTGTTCAGCGAAAATGCTTCAAGAATTTTTCCTTTCACTTTATATAGAGGACAATTTGGTCTTCCCAGACTTTGAGACTATGTTGATATTGCAGAAACCGATGTCTGGAAACAACTGAATTCACTGATATACTCGATCTGCAGCAATTCACCAATAGAGGTCGGTGTATATTCGTGGGGAGTTTCCTAGATGAACTCCGTTACATTATCTCATGTGTTCCGTCGATCACTTGTCACAGGTAATATGCCCTCATTACGAGCACAAATAGGCTTCTAAACTCAGTCCGCATAATTACTGCCCCATTCGTCTAATTTGTGCTGTACTGAAGATGCAGGAAAGGTTAGTTGTTTGTTGTTTGAGAAAACGCTTCAAAGAAGACCATCTCGAATTCACTAGTATATGCCTGACTCCGTTCATTCCGGATCCAGAAAAGCATTTCCTTCAGCCTGATTGCCTGAGTTGTTTTTCAAATTAAACTGCTACGACATCACTGACTTACTGCAGTACTGTGTTTGTAACTTCACTTCTAACCGTTTGCAAGCAGTAAATGTTGAAAGATTTCTTCGAGGTTCTCAAAAAGACTAAAAGTAAAGTTTATGAGGTTGTCTGACTTCTTGAATCCCTCTTTTTCCTTATTTATATAAGATTTCCTTCTGATTGTAGTTCTTCTGATTTCACTGCTTCCTTTCCTCTGCTGACATCAAGATATATCCTTCATTGACAACATATATAACATTTTCGACCACACTAATCGCTGCTCTTGCTCCGACATTGACAATCTGTTATATCAACAAAATACGTAGCTTCATTCAGTATATTTCTAACACTGTAAACAAGGCCGATACGAGAACATCCACGACCTTGCTTGCCTTCACTTCCAGAAACCAATCCTCACCTTTCTTGAGTAATCTTTCCCCACATAGTTGCCATCGGATCTAGAAGACAATTCTCTTTATAGAAGCCTGTTCAATGATGTACAAAGGTTCTTCACTGTTCGGATATTAAAAAACGCTCTAAGGGAGAGTTGTCCTGAGTGGGAGATATCATCAGGACTAGAAGAGTTCATTACGCTTTAGCTTCTACTGATCTTTCCGCTTTACTATGATTTCGCCTGTATTCGATGTTTTATCAAAAAGTTTCGATCGTTGTAGCACTCGAAATCATACTTATCAGTAGTAAATATTATCAATTTTTATGAAAACATTTGCGTTTAACATATATTCTAGTATCAATCGTTATCACTTTCATTAAATGGTAGTATTCATCGCTAAACAAATTTTTCTAACACTCGGTAACAAATTAAACAAATTCATAATGCTCTAGATGGCACACTAAAATATTCTTTGCAATTTATATAAGTGACGATGATCAAAGCAATTTGTTCCGAAAGTAAGGATATTATTGAGCGTTATTAACAAAATCATCGTGATTCTTCATCTCATACGACCGAGTTTGATGGCAACTGCTTCATTACAATCAATTGTGTTAGGTTGTCGTGTTCTTCTTCCTGCAATATTCCAATAATTGGGGGATTTACCCGATTTTATGGGCGAAAGCGGATAATCGCTCACCTCTGAAGACGCTCACTTCATGATCGGTGCTATATTACAACAAAAATTAGGTTTTAAAAATTTGTAACTCTTCAGGAATGGAGTTGCTTTTCACTACGATGGAACTCCGCGGTTGGAATTTTGATTCATTGAGACCGCTTACAAAAAAACTGACTTCTTTATTCACATAATCGAAGGAGGAGACGGTGTGGACAATCAAAGAGAGGGGATGGTGAATATACAATGACGGGAGTATATGATGATGCTGATACCTTATTTATTATTGTTGTCGTTGTTATTTTGACGTGTTTATTCGCAAAGAACAATGGAAGCTAAAATATAGTAGTAAAGAACACTGGAAACTGAAATACAGTAGTAAAGAACAACGGAAACTGAAATACAGTAGTAAAATACAATGGCCATTGAAATACAGTAGTAATAAGGTTATTCAAAGAAAAAGCCTGTACGTATAAATATAGCATTAGTTATAACAAACACAGTGTTTAAGTACATTCATATAAAGTGATCATAATGTGAAATGGAAAATGCACATTATGGAATGCAAATCAAAGAATGAAATGCAGTTCGTAAGAACAGACAACTTTCCGGTCTCATCTAACATTCCGGTGGCAGGACGGCGCTACAGTGAAAACCGTCGAATGCATCGTTCAATATGCAAGTTCCGCATGACAGCTGTAAAACCATAGAACGATATTGTTTTAGCTGAGCAATTGTGAGCAATACTCTCTTGGGAACGTTGTAGAAGCCATTTACGATCTTGTAACAAACAGCACAATCTTGTAGTACAACGCCCTTTATACGAAAATGAAGAAAATTGCCCGCGGACAGTGAAATAGATACCCATAAGAAATATATAAAAGTAATTTGCAACATTCATACAACTAATAAAGGAAACTTGAAATGCAATGCAATTCAAATGATGCAATTCTGCTGATAAAAGTTGATATTGTTTTGGTTTATATAAAATGGTTCGGAAGTTCACCCTAAGAAAACTATGAGGTACACTGCCATCCCTGCATGTCTTGCGTGCAAACTGGAAATTGTGTACCCGACACTATCGATTCTGAAGATTGTAGTTAAAACCTTGAGGCGGGTCTGGAAATTTCTGCTATGAGGTCCTTTGGTTTTGAAGAAAGCTATGCACATGAAATATTTCCCGCACCTTCCCGATAAGCTCATATTAGAATGGAGATATGGTGGCCAGACTTGAGGATAACAATCGAGGAAAGGCAGCAGTGCTTGATGAAAGCCTTCCGATAATGTTCCGAACACCTGTGTTTAAACGTCCCCAGCATGGAGTTTGCGGCCTTAAATCCTTCCATCGATATTTCGGGACAATGTAGTTCCACTGGAAGTTGGAAGAGATTTTCACATCGGAATCAGGGATATGATCAAAGCCGTCCAACTGCAGAAGCCATCGTGATACGCCTAAGCACATAGACAAATCGCGAAAGAGAATTTTGGATGTGGCATGAGTTTTTGTAGAGAGATCACGATTTCGACTGTATTTTCACCGATATAAAAGTAGAGAACGAAAGAGTACTCTAGTAATCCAGGATTCTTTCCACTGAACCTCGCCTTCATAGTTGCGTTGATATTTTCATTGATGGAAATCTCACATACCTCTGATGGCTCACGTCTGCACTCTCAATCAACCATATTTTATATATATAATGTGTGAGATTCCCATCAATGTGTCAACGCAATCACGAAGACGAGGTTCAGTCGAAAGAATTCTAAATTAGTGAGGTACTCTTCCGTTTCCTACTTTTATATCAGTGAAAATACAGTCTAAATCATGCTCTTCCTATGAAAACTCACGCCAAGTCCTCCTTTGTGATTTGCCATACTGCTAGTGTGGCACTCTTTGCACTTCACAAAGGCAGGCTTGAAATTTGCCAACCAGGTCGATATCGTGCTTCAAGCAAGTACGTAATCGGCGGAACATGAGTCTTTATAATCATTATCGGCCCATCTGGTCACCTTTACAACAGCTGGAGATCCATGTGCCCCATAACTATTTGAATCTTAAGAGGATGGAGTTCGTCGTATTGAGGAGGTTGTGGACTGCAAGATCGATCGATACAGCGAACCGTCTGCTGAATTCATTGCACATAATGAATGGTTAGCCAAATTCGCAAGCATTCGCCTAAAGAACAAAGAAAAGGTTTAAACCACGCCGCATAGAGGCATGAAACGGGAACACATAGCGAACAACATAACGAACGAATAGACTTTATACACTAAATTACCCCTTATGGAGGGAGTCTGACATTCAAGAATAAGACGTAGGTGTTAGCTAATAACGGACATATGAAGGTGGCCAATAGGTCAGAGTCATAGTAATTGGAGAAAGGAAAAAGTATATTAACTGACAACGCCCGCTTTATTCTTGGAGAACATCGGGGATGTTGGACGTACTTTTATGAAGGGAATCACTTTGAAAGCAAATCACACAAACTGATGCGTGTGAGGTGTTATCACTCGTTGTTCCTGCGAGCACAGATCGACTTGCCCTGTTTCATTTCATTCTTGATGTTCTCACTGCTGCATCTCTTGGTCTCCGGCACATAGAGCGATACAAAGGAGATGAAGAAAGCAAGGAAACTTGCGAAGATTATAAAAGCGTGATGATTCAGAGATTGCTGCAAAAATCCACTTGAACTATTGCTGCAGCTTTGCTGCGATTACAACGAATGCGGCTTTCCACATAACAGTTGCAGTATCGATTGGGGCCTGCGAATGCAATTTCGCAATTTTAAATTCGGCCCCGAACTGTTTAAACTCATTCACTGAATATTTGTCGTAGAAATAAGCTATCGTTCTAATGAATCAAAGTGGTGAGCTGTATTTCCTAAAAATTTACTTATCAAAGCGACAAGCTTTATTTCATATATACTTACCTATCAAAGTGATAGAGTGAGGGGCGATGTGAAGGTATTGAGACCTTGTATCCTGAGGTTAGTTCACGAGCACGTTTTCACTAGCGTAACATGGCCAGTAATAAAATCGGAGTGGTGGATACCTCCACGTTCTCGGAAAGCATTATTCAAATCGAGTCAATAACAACAAGCGAAGCCGCAAGGTTGAATGCACTAGCAACGTTAATTAGAGCAGTACCACTAGAAGTCGTTTGGTTAGTCAAAAGCTTTCCCTTCGGAAGACTTCGGCAACATGGGGGATCTGCACGGAGCATTGTCATTGACCAGTATTACCACATGCACTTTTGTCTGCATTAATGATGCAGCCGCTGAGTTAGATCCCTTCTCAAGTTAATTTGCATAATTCGAGGTTCGTATCGCGTTGTTCCTGGACCACAGTTCGATTCACTGGGAATTAATCACCCAGGTGGATTTGTCAGGGAGTTTGACTTTGTAGACCCCATTAACTTTGTCAGGGACAGCCCATTAGCGGTTTGCTTCGCTGTTGTTAGCATCGCAGAAGAAGAGTCGAAATAGGGAATTTGTGACTTACTCTGGAGGAAAAAAGATTTGTCTCTTCAGTCCTATGCCTGCTTAAGCGAGGATTTGACCCCTGTAATCAGCTGAGGAGTCAACACTGGAGTCACTCCTCAGACCCAATCCTCAAAGGCATTCGTTATTGTGCCAAATTTGGGATTAATGGGCACTGCATCTAAACGTCGTTGCAGAGCACATCACACGTGAGTAACGTGTCGCATGATCTTCTTATGCCTTCCTTCTGTCCTAGTATCCCTAGGAGAATTCTGAAGTCGGGGTTTAGTTTCCATGAAACCCGAACTCCATTTCACCTGCAGTCTAAATTTTGCATCTCGCAACTCCGAGCCTTCAGACGGGGAGATTGATGAAAGCACGCGCATACTGTGCTCAAGCGTGACGTCGATGTATTGCGATTTTACTAAAATTTGCACAAAAATTTCACAATTAGCATGACGACGTCATGTGATGAGCAGAGTCGAGGGCAACAAATAATTTCAGAAGCAGTGTAGATCGTAGCGCAACGGTTGAGCTGTCGATATTTGAGAGGGCAGTCTGATGGCGAGCGATGAAGAAAGTGCGCAACTACGCCATGACATGCAAATCGAGAAGGCGAAGATACGGACCGAGAAAAACAGGTGATTTTTTATTTCCGGTGCCTGGGAACGTATGACGAGTGTTGCAATCCAGAGAGGGAATTGCTGTGAAACATCAACCATAGGAGTGGACCACACAAAGAGAGTTGACGTAAAAGATGTGGAAGGGAAAAGGTGAGTGAAGAAATTGTGCATGACCGCGAACCAGCAACGCAGAGGGGAACTCTTAAATTCAAAAAGTTTAAATCTGCAGAAACGACATTTTGAGTGGCCATAAACCACAAGTAATGTGTATTCATCTGGGCAACGGCCTGCCATATGGTCAGATCCAACGTTGTCCAACGCACGTTATATTCGTCGAAAGTTGATGTGAAAGTGTGCCATATGCAAAATGACACTTGAGAGATACGAGCTTCAGTTTGCCCTACTCACCAAGTGTCGCTTCGTAGGATTCAATACTGCTCTAAGGTATGAGTAATACTGGAACTTTGTTCTCTCTTATCTGCCTTTAGTGAAAACACTACCTCACTTCCTTAACCGATAAGATCTTCAATCGTAGACATTGTATTCATTTTTGAAACTCTACTCAACGCTGACCATCATCGGCACTACACTCCACGCATATCGAGCTTTAATTCGTTTGCATCCATTTAACTAGTGGTTCCGGATCGGGAGTCTCGAAGACCAGAGTGCAGAATTCGGTGACTGATGATCTTCTACAGCAATGTTTTAGGTGGTTTATCAAATTCTAGCTGGGAGTGCTTGTCATGCTCGGCTGGGTTGCATTTAAGAAAGAACGGCCACAAACAAGGACCTCTGTATGATGTTACGAGCAGTTGGAAAAAGTTTATGTGAATGCTTTATTGTGCATCCTGTTTTCTGATTCCCTTTTAGACCATGAAATGGACGAGCGGAATTGAGGAAGCGTTTGTTCTACTAGCTCTTCTAGCACCCTTTCGCGGTTCTCTTCCAGGTTGCGATTGCTTCTAAGTCAAAATCGTCCAACATTGGATGTGGCTGATGGAGTGGATAATCGCGCTCCGTGTAGCTCGGTGGGAACTATGGAGCACTCTCAGGACCAGTCACACCAACAGTTGAACAAATGTGACAGGATTGGGAAGGTGGCCGATTGGATTGGCGTTAATCAATTTGGCGACCGTAATAGACGTAAGTTGAAATATCTACAACTTCAAATACATATGTATATACCCCTTCGCACAGTCAGCGTAATTTTATTAATGAGAACTGTTTCGTGAAAGTTAGTGTTTCATCTCTATAGCACAGAAAGCCTATTCCACTGAACAGTGAACAGAAATTCAAACTTCGAGTCCGCGAAAGATGCGAACTTCGTAAATTTTTACATCTTCAATGGTTTTTAAGCTTCTTTTCAACTTCAAATTGTCGTTTCCCAAGCCTATAAACTAGGTCGGAGGTGTCTGATTCCTCTAGAAAACATTTGACCATATGACGATTTATTTTAGGGAACGACCGATACAGCAATCATTACTCATCAGGAGCCGGTGGTTCAGAGTATGATTACGTGCACGATGACGACGAGTCGACGTTTCAGCTTGTGGATACGGCTAAGCCTCACCGATCGATGATACAGCGAAGTGCAAGAATGAGGCAGCAGTACTTTGTCTATGTTCGTTTCCTCGTAATCAAAGCTTGAGATTCTTCGTGAAACTCGTTGACCAACAGGATAGATTGGAGCAATGTATATATGTATCGTAGAGTCTGATTTGCCGAAGGGCATCAGCAAAATAAGTTGGACGGATTTCTACTCTGAATTGCTTCTACGCTTGGTTTTTAGTTTGATGGTTAATCATTTGTGTTTGTATCACGATTGATGAATTATTAGACTCCTTTCTTGCCGTCTTTTCTATGTTTTCTTTAGGCATTTGTGCGTGCGCTTATCTAATGGTTAATTGTTTCTTTGCTAGTTTAGAAAAGGTTCTGTTTTTTTTTCCCTAAGCCAGTCTCAGGTTTTGTGACCCTTCGAACAGGAAGGTCAGTCCGACATCTGCGTAGTGATTTTAATTGCTATCAGAATAAATGCGTTGACGGAAAGGCTCTGGTGTTGGTGGGTGACCGGAGTCGAAGATGATACCAATGTTTACTTTTAAGAATTCTAAGCAATCCAGAAATTTACTCAGTCATCCCCGAACCTTCCATAATATCCATCGGAAATGAGTTTGCGATTGTCAAGATCTCCCCTTACCCTTCTATCCCCCTGGTTGTGTCATTGTATCAAGCTGTCGTTCTTAAGCGATCCGAGTACCATTGTGATCCACTTTCATGAAAACCCCACTCAACTTCACTCTCTGCTACCTTCTCGTTAGTTTCAGAACCCTATGGTTCCCAAGGTGCCATTCATAACCGTTTTGCGATTGATTGGATGGTGTGCCACCAACGTCGCTTCTGCTTGATATCCTGATGATGTCCCACATCCCGAATATCCTGGATGATGTGCCACATTTCGGTCTTCTCTGACCTTATAAGCGTCTATTCAGGAGTTAAGATCGGAGGAAACATCCTCGATATCTCAAAGCCCGCTTCCTCTAAAGTTGGTTGAACTTCATTTTTCATCCACGGCACTTCTGCACATGCCGGTCTGAGGAGGTAGGCTCATGCACATTTCCTTTTCAGCGAAAAATAATCCAGAAGGAAGAGGAACGCCGGAAGCAGGCGGCCTATGAACAGAATCAGAAGATGAAAAGAAGTATCGCAAAGTTAGTTGTTTTTATTTTAACGGCAATAAGACGATTGCGAGTTGTTCCATAAAGTAGAATCGTATACGATGCGTGGCAATGCTTCACCTCAATACCCAATATGGAGTTGGTGGAGAGGTTTGAAAAGAGATAATAGTTTATTTCGTATTCTGTTTGGCAGGTGGTTTGGTTTCTTTTGCATGTGTTTTATACCGCTTTCTTCAACGTTGATGAAGTGATCGCAAATTTTATGAGTGAAGCTTCTAGGCGAGTGACCGAGTTTTTCTGCAATCATTCAGCTTTTTATATTGAGAAATAGTCGTCAGTGTGAGTTTTTTTTGGTTTGTGGTACTCTTTCTTGTCTTTCGTTCGTTTTAGCCGCAATGCAGAATATTGCAACGATATTTAATAACCTATAACTATGTTATGGTGGTGAGGTGTGTTTCGATTTTATAAGTTCTTTGGATGTTTTTTGTGTTGTGTATCATTTCTCCTCTTTTTTTTTTGTTAAGTAAATATGTTCAACAATTACATGGTGGATTCCCGAAAGGTTAATATTTGCATGTTGTTCAACAATTCTTTATTTGTAACCTCTAAAGAAGCCGTAATTTTTGATTTATGATTATCGATTTTTAAAAGAGAACGACTTGAAATTACGTCAAATCGAAATTTTACATTTTTTGTTCCTCAATTTGATGCTTTTATGCACATAAAGAAGCTTGTTTGTAGAAATTTTCTCTGAGGAAATATGACGTGATCGCTAAATGACTATATAGTTATTTGTATGAGCTATGAAATTATATAGTTATTATATATTTGCTATATATAAGCTATGAAAAACTTAGTTATATAAAGGAACTGAACTTCACTGGAGTTGAATTTCCTTACGTATTTATGCTTGTAGATTCATAGCAGAAGTGTAGAAAGGATTATGATAGGGGATTCCTTCTGAAGAGATGAAATTGAAGAAGAATTCACCTTACGCAGTCTTTCCTATAAAGACTGTTGAATAGTTTCATCTGGCTATTTTGGAGAGCTGAAATCTTTCGATTTGTCTGCTCATCTCACCTTATTAAATAGGGGGATATTAATGAAAGTACATGATCAACACTTATTTAGTACAATAGCAGTTTCTCAAAGGAAACCGTGCTGCTTTGTCGTGTACTAGTTCACGAAGCAGCTCCTGTGAAATTGTCATATGTATAGACTGCAAGATTAGTTTTACCATATTGTAAAGTTATAAGTGTATCCACCTCTCTATATGTTGGCGATTATCTCTCACTTCGTTTGTTATTTCCCTCATTTATATATTTAAAAATTTTAGCAGTTATTTCCCTCATTTATATATTTAAAAATTTTAGCATAAATTATTGAAACATTAGTCATTTATTTTTCTATAAAGATTATTGAGGAAATTGTTTATAAAAACTCATTCACTGCTCTAAAAGAATATATATATTTGAAAACTTTCTTCGATATAGTTGCTAAAGTCTAGTGATGGAATGCAAATTGGGCTGCCTGTGGTTAGCAAATCATGTCTTTGTAACGGTTTACATTGAATGAATTCACTTCTTGAAAATGTATCGTTCTAATTGCAGAATTAATTGAGAATTTCGTAGATAAAAGTTGTTGGAGGGGGAGGGGCAGGGACGTTCGAATATCGCAGAGCACTTGCAATGTCAGCTCTCCTCGGCCTGTTGGGCTGCGCATAAACATCCGTACCTAGATGGTTCGCCTGAACCGCCGCAATGGTTTGCTTTGAGATCTGAGAATGCTTTTTTTTTCCTCCTGTACCTTCGTTGTAAATTATGAACGCAGTTGAGCGATTAGTTTTTCGTGGACGCCCGTTGGCGGTTTCGCATTTCTGCAGGCTTATTTTTCACAAATTTCTTACTCGATCCCCAACAATCTTCAAAGTCGAGTAAATTTCTCTACAGTTCATGCATACCTCAAGCTACCTATCACACCATTATTATAATAGATTTTTTCGGTTCAGAATGCAGTTGCAACAAGTTTCATTTCCATACCAAAAAACTGCCCTATCATAGTAGAGCACCGTCGGTAATACATAGCGTTGTAGAGCATAGTGTAGGTTGAAGGATATGAAAGCATGGCTGATGCATACATAGTTCAACAGAATCTATCATCGTGGGTGGTCCTTAGAGCAGTTTTTGTGGGCTGGTGAGTTGCAAGGCAGAAATAAGGAAAACAGTAAATGAGTGTTATTCTACGCTTCGCAAACTCGCTTGTTTTGTTAGGAATCACATTTTCTAAGCGTAATTTGGTAATACTCGTCAAAGGAACGATCACAGATAAGAGGAGATGCTTTTACAGAGAACAGCAGAAGGCATTCAAACAATGGCAGAAGCGTGGTGGTGGTAATCGAGGGCAAGGTCGTGACCGTGGTTGGTATAACCGTTGGGAAAAGCGCAACCAAAAGGATCTTCCAGCCAGTATTATCGTACGTCCTGAATGGCACCTCTTAGAGGAAATGGACTTTCTTCGACTTGCGAAACTCAGTTTGCCCAATGTTGACCCCGGGCAAGATATGTGAGTGGAAAGCTTGTTACAATGCTTATCGGATTTGACTGTTACTGATGAAAGCGTTTTTGGCTTCGAAAAGGGGTTTATGAGGAGATGATACTCATGTCTTGTACAAATTTCAATACTACTCTATTGTGTATTCAAGAAGTATTTTCACATGTGAAAGCGTAACAATCTCGTTCGATGGCCGTGTCAAGATTATTTCAGCCCTTATGCTCACTCCAATCAAATCGTCCTTCCAATCAAACACACCGATATAACCGTTTGCAATGATGACAAAAAAGGTTATGGAAATCACCAGCCTCCAAATTTTCTCCTTCCCGGTGTTCGCAAAGATATTCATTTCCAAGGGTTTTAATAAATGCTGGTGAGCGATCACTGCAAAACCCTCATACAACTTGTCTGAAGCGTTTGCATTAGCCGAACTTAAGCTCACAAGTGGCAAAAATCATGGACTCGTGGATTAGTTACTTATCTCTTCTCAGAGGTTGCAGGAAGGCAGAGTGGAAGGGGCAGTCGCAGATCGCTTTCCAGTCAGGATTAAAGCTGGCTGTAAGGGTGCAGCACAGACAGTAGCAAAAGAGAGCAGGCGAAGGAATAACCTTGGAGAATGAGGTTGTTAGTGGCAGATTTGGTGCAGCAAGTTTCCCCTCATGATGACTTATCTTTTTTCTTCTCCAGCTTCCACAGGTCTTCAGATGAGGTTGCAAGTGACGAAATTTTGAGGAGATGAGAGCCCCTCTGTGGACATAGTTAAATCTGATTATCTCGAGGAACCAGAACAATGTGTGATGAGGACTTTGTGAGGTGATCCAGACTGTGACTACGCCCACGATCGCCCGATTTGTGAATTCTGCAGTCTGAAAGTTGAATTCATATGTTAACATTGTCCTGCTAACTACGTATATACAGACAATGTAGATCTTTGAACGTTGCAGTAACGGGCATCGTTATGGGCGACTGTTTTTCTATGACAAGTGCTTCGACAAGGTGACCGTTAAAACAGAAAGACCGTTGCAGCGTTGCGGAGGGACATTCTACAATGTAACGACCACGGAGGATCCAGTTATTCAACAGGTTCACCAGAAACTTTCGACCTCTTCAACATGCTTTTGCGCGAAATTCGGTTCCTGCATAAGGAGGATTTCCCACCCTAAACTGCGATTAAGGAAACTTGATTTCAAGTAGGGGAAGGAAGACATTTAACCATAAGATTTCATGAATGCGCCTCCCTGAAAAAATTTTTTGGAAGTAGTGTAAATGTGGAGGCCCCTCAGCGGGATTTTATGATCTTTTCCTCCAGTATTCCAATCGGAAGTACTCAAATAACCTTTATATGTTAAAAGTTTGCGGTTGTTTGTCACATATTCAGAGGATTGCTGGGATCCATGACTAACCACATTTTGCGAACGTCGAGACGCCGTTGGTGTTTTCTAGCGGGCGTTTCGTTGTTCACACTCACCGTTCTTGGCCCTAAAACCTCCCGCAGAACTGCACTTACTTTCCATCATGCGAAGGTGATGACTGCCACCATTGAAGTTCGTCTGTAGAAGACATCTGGTATATCTACGAACTAACAGATATTTGTTGGGGGGAACCTTTGAAAGTTAGGTTATTGAAACTTTTCATATGCTTTCGAATTTCTGCTTGCTCAGTATCTATTCAATGACATCAAGTGACAAAAAGCAGATGCATATTCACCTAAATTTGACACTATAGGCCGGGACTCACAACCTTCCGGCAATAGCTGAGTTGGAGGCCTTCAGTACTGCCGGATGCCTCTGATGAATTTCTGGCTGAACCCAGAAATCGAAGATCTCAGTCATATTTTTGTTGAAAACGAATACTAAGGTAGACGGGTGCTATAATATCTCATAATTGTCATACGCCTATGAACACGAGTTTATGCAGCTGCAATTGATAATCGGCGCCTTTCGTTTCAATGTTCTCATCAACACTGTTTGTTAACGTTATTCTTTAATAGCAATGCCGATGCAATTAAAAATATCTCTATATTATTTTCACAGTTGGAAATCACTCGGTTAAATTAAACTATCACACCTCAATATCGCTCTCATCGACACCGAGTGCAAAAGGTTGTTTTGAGGGGGCCTGAATGTATTTGTTGCATTTTTTTACATTATGAGACTACTGCTGTTGAAACTACATCCTTCGACACATTTTATATTGTTACCATACAGTAGTAAATAATAGCGAATACGATATTCACAGACAATAATTACACTTTTTTCCTTTATTCGAAGGAGATAATCATTCATTACGACAGTGAAATTACGACATTAATCTTTACTTCTTGGCAGCAAATTGCTTTATTATTTCTATTCTTTTACCTCAACTCGCGTATTTTCGGCTGTCGATTTTGTAACACTTATCTCTTCCATTCCCGTTGTGCTTTTCCTTTCGCTTCCAGAGAAGTTCTGAGATTTTGAACTGAAATAGGACAAGTTTTATTGATAGTGGCAGATAAAATGAATTATGCATTTTCTCCGATCTGGAGGCTAACCTCTAAGAACACCTAAACTATCTAATTTTCACAACGCCTAGAGGGCGATGGATAGTAGCTTTCTATGGTGAATGGGGGTTCTATCTGGCCCATTAGTATGCTGATGCGCAGACGTTTGCTACATGGGTCGAGAATACCCTACAACATTACGATCCCCTCTGTCGAGTTTCATATATAGCAACAGCTCCGATGGTCGACTCATTGTTATGAGAGGAAATGAAATGAAGAAAGTATTTTCCTCTTTCCTAAGTGTGACTTCATAGCAGTGCACTTTTTTTTGCGGAATCGGAGTCCAACGTATGGATCACATTCTCGGTTGAAATCGGAGAGGATCTGATTGCCGCCGATGAATGAGCCGGTATCATTCAAGTGCTTCATGCTTGTTCATTCTTTTTTACAAATGTCAGCCTGGTCGATGATGTGGTAGCTGATCTTGTTTACTTCATGATCGAATTCCACCTATTGCATCTCTAGCAGTAATGTGGCTCATGATCGCATTCTCAGTGCTCTTTCACACAGAGTATGCAATGAAGCGCCTATTAACGTGTTTATAGAGTCGCAGAACATTTAACCTAAACTGAGCATCTGAACGTTTCCCTTCTGTTCCCATTTAGCGTGAATGATTGCAAAACACTGACACATACCAACAACGTTGATTCATTTCGCCCTTTGTTAAGGAAGCTTAACTTGACTGCATGCAGCGGAGCAAATTACCGTGCTCTAAAGACAGTGAAATCGCTTTGCGAGGAAAGGCGACAAAATTGCAATGAAAGATAGGTAACGGTATTGAAGGTAACAAACCGTGATCTCGCCAATTGCAGGTTTAGCCGAGGTGCTTAATGAATGGTCTAAGAGGGGCGATTGGTTGATTATACGTCGACGGTGTGCCTATCATTTTTTTGCAACGCTATGGCGAATGACAAAATTTCATTGTTGAATGTGGAAATAAGAAGTTTTTACTCGAATCATAACTAATATTGCAGCTAGCTCGTGAGGATGCAGGCAACGTATTCGCCACAGATGTTATATTGGCAACACTAATGGCAGCCACTCGATCGGTTCATAGTTGGGACGTAGTTGCATACAGAGTAGGCGATAAGCTTTTCTTCGATAAACGAAATACGGCTGACTTCTCAAACCCTGTTGGTGAGTGTTCTTTATCAGTGCTTCTCGTTTTTCATTTCTTCGCTTCCAACGAACTCGTAGAACGGTTATATTGGAATACTCTGCTTTTGATTATGTATCTCTCTTTGCAAGCATGATTAGTTTTACTTCTTTAATCTTAAAACGTTCATATTACTCCCTCTCCCTTCTTTTCCTCCTTATGACACAAGTCTCGATCCTCTGAAGTGATGTTTTTTGGATGTTCCGAAAAGTATCTTCCAGAGTCATATTTTTCGATGACCTCGAAAATGGTACGCTTACGATCAAACTCCTCTTCGTCTCTCCTCCCCCTTCCCTCGTGCCCTGCTCGGAGAATATTGGGACATATGGAACTTATGTCAAAGCCTTCTCATTGCACTTCTATCTGTTTCTGCATAGATTTCCCTCTGAGCGTTTTTTCCGTAATCTTCGCAAACCTGCGTCGAGTTGAACTTTTAGGTGAACGCTCACGTAGAAATGTACAAACTCACTCGCTGTGTTTTTGGTTAAAGGGACGTCAAAAAAGAATGTGGGAAAGCAGTCAACGAGACTATAAGATGTTGGATTGTATCGAAAGGGCTGGTTACAAAGCTTATCTCCAGCATTTTCACTATGTTCAGTTTCACAGTGGCATGAATTTGCAGGATGGGGAATCGCCTTAGCCTCATCATCTCGCGGTTGAATATGCTTGAAATGCAAGAGCAGAATGTGGTGTTGTTTTCTGTTGCAGCACCGAACCATTGAAAATAAAGCATTTTGCTTTTGATAAAACCGAGTGGGGATTTTCTGAATGGTGGTCTTGCACTAAAGTAACAGTATTTCCACCCTTACGATTTGGCGAATGGCTTGGAAGAATAGATAGCGTTTTATGGACGTAAAGATATGTGATTTTTGTAGATTATTGCGAAGGGTGAAGGGATTTGTTGGCCCAATGGATATTTCTCACTATAAAAGTTCATAAGACAGGATTCACGGGGTACAGCTTTCTCTAGGATAACCATTACGACGAGTGCTTTTTGAAAGATTGCGCCGCAAGTCTTGCTATGAAAATTGCTATGCATGATGGTTCATCATTTTACAATTTTCAAGCGTTCCAGGTGTCACTGCTTACTTTTGTTGTTTTATCCAAGTTTTTTTCAAGCGACCATGTCTTTCGATCAGTCAGTTTTCTATCCTTCTGTAAGCTGTGCATTCGCGTCTTGCTTTGTTCAATTTTGTTTACTTCCTTTCATTTTATTTTCATTGATACCATGCAATCCTTCATCACTTTACTTTATTTTTCAATCCATTCCACTTTCCTTGATTGGCTGAGTCAAAAAAAAATTGGCGCGCTTTCTCGATTCTTTCATGATTTAGATGGATTGACGGTTAACGAGACATCGACTTTTGCTCCCCAAAGCGATGACACATCGAGTATCAACCACCCACGTAATTTAGCCACCGAAGCGCTTTACGTAAATCAGAATTTTCGTCGGATGGTATTGAAGAGGGTTCGTTGCCTTTAACGTTTCATCGAATCATCTCAGTGCATAATCATATGTACATTCCCGCAAACATGCCGGAGTTTATGATCGGTTTTAGAAAATTTTGTTTTCGAGTTTGGATCATAAGCGAAACGATAACGCTCATAAAAGCAAAATATCTTTTCATTCTAAATTACATTATTGAGATCAGTATCGACTCGCCTTTTGATGAGTTCACCGCCGATATGCTTCCAGAACGAGGATTCGTACAAGTACGACCATGCGAACGTTCCATTCGATGAAGGAGAGGAGGGGGCAGATTCTTGTGTCGCATACAAGTATGTTTATGTTGAATCTGTTAGCAATTCACCAGTCAAACCACTTTAAGGAACTATGTCATATGGAGGCTGAACAGGGCATAAGTAACTGCTCAAAAACACTGATTTCTGCAATCATATTTTGGTTCGTTGTTATGAAAAAGAAATATTGGAAGGGACTGTGAAGTTTTCCATGAAATCGCTTGCATGCACGGTGTACGTGGTTGAAGTGAAGGCATCTAATGGGAGGCAATAAGCGCTCCCACTGTAACAACAGCTTATCGATTCGACTCAGGATTAGTTTGGCGGAATGGATGTGCGGCTCATGGGCAGTCTACAAGTTAGCTCATTCACCACTTCAACTTATGCATGTATAACAGTTAGCTAGTGAGGCGGTGTTTGTGTATGTTTGTCGACGATGATATTGATGCATTCAGATACCGCTGTTGGTTGTTGGGAAAGACGTCTAACGGCAAGGAGATCCGTCTTGTTTGTCGCACTGAGCACGATGGCGTTATGCTGACACCGAATGGGGAAATTCAAACACTTACCATTAAGGCGCTCAACGAATGGGACCCGAAGGTGGTCCTTTTTTCGACAGCATAGCTGAGTTTCATTATGAAGGAAACCCTTCCCAGGTTCCTTATTCCACTTCAGGAAGGGATAGCCGTCTTCCTTAGTTTTTGTGGAATTTTTGTTGCATTCTTCAAGCTTTAAATATTCATTAAAAATATTCAGCAGTCTATTTCACGACCTATGAAAAATACGATTGGGTGGACAAGGTTGTCCAGAGCTTGATTTCTATGACGCAATATACTAAACCAGCTTTTCTTCCTTCCTTTCCCTCTTCCCTCGCAAGCTTTCCATAGCAGTTGCCTTTAACTGTTCATGTTCATCTACGAGAAAGCAAATTTATATGCTTTCGAAATTTTTAGCACCTGTGGAATTAACATTTGTCGTCTATTTCTAGACAGCCAAGTGGCATGGAATTTGTTAAAGTACCGACAGCCGCCTTTTATTGTAAAGTGTCATGAAACAGTTGGCGGTATTTGTTAGTGGCAGATGAAAGCCAGTGATGGCACTGCATTAGAAATTCCAACATCAGCTTTGTGGTAGTCCGAAGCGAGGATTCTCTTCGGAATTCGGTCACGTATAATGAGAGTCTTCCTTTATGTTTTGGAGGAGAAATTTGTGCAACGCAATTCATGAGTATAGAAAATTTTACATATGTTTTTGTCAGTTTTCACTTCGGATGGTATGTAATACAACTTCGGAATAAAAAAAAGTTCTTTTTTGCATTAGTTAGAAAATTTTGAAGTAGCATTTATAAGATGTGTTAGAGGAACGACGTCTACGCGCGTAAAGAGCGTCTGTCGGCCCAATAATTTCAACTCTGAGCGAACCTGGTGAGTGTACTGTGCACAGTAGGTTGTTCCTACCTGTCATCTCTCGTCTTCGCTCATCACCTTCTGAAAGGGCTATAGGCTGAATTACAAAATTAGTGCATCATTTTGCATAATTTACCATTTAATAAATATTTATGAGGTCACCCAATTATGTGGGATGCAAAAGCACATATTCCTTCAACAAATGTGGCACACTTCTGCATACGTTGTTCCTTGCCCGGTCGATTATCATTCAAATTTAAAGACGCCTTTAGGCGTGAATTTAGACATCGTTTCGAAGACGTTGTGGAATTTTGCTTGGCAGTTTGTGGAATGCGTATTTCCACTGCAATGATTTATGTGCAAGTGGTCGTTCCGTCATGCATAAAAATTCTCCAAAATGCGTGTCAGGCCTTAGGCAAAGCGCTTCTGTAGTTGTTTCCATGTCCACTAATGTTGCGGAGGTTATACATTGCACAGGTTTTGGAAGTTGAAATGAATCTTTCCTTGCATTCCAGCTCTCGGGAGGCGTTGACTGGAGAAGCAGGTTGGATACGCAAAAGGGAGCTGTCCTAGCCACGGAACTGCAGAACAACAGCTGTAAACTAGCAAAGTGGACGCTGCAAGCCTTGCTGGCAGGCTCTGATGTTATGAAATTCGGGTACGGCTTTCGACTTATCGAGCTTCTCATTACGCCAAGTAAGGGCTTTGCGGTGAGAAAAGGACCGCTGGGGGGAAGGGGCAGGGTGGGAGGAAGGTAGAAAAGACGGTGGATATCACTCATCCATTAGATGCCTTCTGATCCAATCGGATGCCCTCTCATCTAATCTTTCTGCTTTTTAGGAGGTTAAGCTCAAAAGTATGCAGAGCCTTCGGCGTTGATTTTCTTCTCCTCCAGGATCCTCCAGAGTATCTCTCGAAGTTGCTAGAAGGGGATGCAATATTCTTTTTCATAGGACGCTCAGTTGGTTAAGGAACTGTTCGAAGGCACGCAATGTTTTGAGAGCGACTGCCCTATTTTCACTTCATTTTCCACATTTGCACATGTTCTCATTATGATATCATCAACTTCCATTGCTACCTTCATTCTCCTTCACACGCTTCTTTGCGTAACCTGTATTTGACATGTTTGCGTTGCAATCCATCTAACACATATGCCTTGTTGAGGTTAAAGTCCAACATTACGTCATCGAAAGTGCACTTGGGCAAAATCTGTTAAATGTCGAATATCGCTACCGTCACCACAAACCATTCCAAAAATTTCACAGCCTCGTAACTTCCGTTGTAGTAGAGCATTGATCGCGAAATTCGATTCTGATACACAAATGTTAAATTCTTTTGTCCACAAGGTGAGACATAATCCTCTCATACAGCATGCCAGAATTTTCACAAATTCGTAACTTTACCGTGATAAAGCAGTGAATACTTCATCATAAGAGTTAGATTGAAAGTGATTTCATTTAGGAAATCGGGCAGCAACTTTCAGTTTTTTGAATGTCATCTCAAAGATCGTTCAGATAATTGGGTGAATTTGCAAAACGTTTATTTTCGATTGAAATGAAAAATCATGTCTCATTTGTTTTCTATGATTTGTATTGCTATTGTTAATAGAGGTTTCCCCTTCATTTATTCGCATTTAGAACTTTTTGACATTGTGGATGGATTGCCTATCATATTATTGCCGCAAATAACTTAGTGCGTTTGTTTTAGCTCATTAACGATTATTAGGTTCATGCAAAGTTGCCATGCTTTCCGGCAGATTAGTGGTCAACATATTCCCTCTAGCCTTCCACTGCCTCTGCAGTTTATGTCCTTCAATCAAGTTGCCGAATTCTGCAGAGTTTTCATAATTCGTGAATCACTGATCATAGGAATAAATTAAAAACATATCTGAATGTTTCCTTGGTAACTGAGTTCAACGAGGTGTTTGTGAGGTAGGAAATTTTCCGTTCAATTTTTGTACCGTTTCCCGAAATCACGAGTTTCTTATGATTTTTTTTGGAGAAACGGTCTCTATATTGCCTTCATCTCAATGAAGTTTTTGATCAGCCGTCAGCGGTAAACCTATTTTGTATCACTATAAGAAAGTTTCTGATTGGCACTTGCAATAATCTCTACCATATGGCTGGTAGCAGAAGTTCAAAAGAGACAGTGCGTGGGGGTCTGCAACCAATTTATTTGCGAGTGACATTATCTGACTCCGTCTTCGGAAATAAATCTGCTTTTATTTTTCTGTGCGGCTGTCGTTCTTAAATTCTTTCTATTTGAAAGCACAGGTTAGTTGCCCCTTACCCTCTCCTCTTCCCTCCCTTCTTCGCTGTCGTAGGAGAACTCTGGCGACTGGATTGCTGAAAAGTTCGTTCGACAAAAAAATTGCAAGACACGAGATCTTGTCAAATTCTTCAAAGAAGGCAGCACTCTTACAGTCCACAGCTCGAGAGGATGAAAACTGTTGTTATCGGTGGAATTGCTTGTAAAAAGGTCGTTTTAGGCTATTTATTTCTGATTGCAGTTATGTATCTCGGGTTAACGCACGTAATAGTGCGCATCATATGATTCTGGGTACACAACAGTCAAAGCCGGAGGAGTTCGCGAGCAATATCGCTCTGAACCTGGACAATGCGTGGGGCATCGTGAGGTGCATTGTCGATCAGTGCATGGAACAGCCAGCGGGCAAATATCTGCTCTTCAAGGAACCAAATAAGGTTTGTATTGAAAGGAGTTTCTTCTTTTCTTCATTTGAAAACATCTTTTGGTTGGAGCTACACATAATATGCACGCTGCTTACCGCTGTATGTGGTTTTTGCACATTTCGGTCTGTGATATAACATGAAAGCGGTTAGGGCAAGGACAAATGATTATTGAATTGCGAGGTGGATGGGAAAATTCTTCGACAAGAAGTTTCCGTGTACAAAATCACGTTTGGCTGCGCTATTGTCCGCTGCGCTATCTCTCTTTGGGTGCTTAGACGATTCTGAGATCTGTAAAGGTTCAATGGCATTCATGCTACGCTCTCATCGTTTAAATATTTTTGGCTGCTGTCGTTCGCATAAAAAGAGTTCAGCTGGCTGTGCTTATCTTATTTTAAAGCATTTCTCTATAGAACATTCTAATTTTCAATGGTGTTTGTTCTAGCCTTGCATAAGCCTTTACTCGTTACCGGAAGGAGCGTTGGAATCTAGCGATGAAAGTGAAGACAGCTCCTCAGAGGAGCACACAAGAGGCGACGATGTGTAGACTGTGGACATCTATCACTCATATGCTATCGCATTGCTCGTTTTTCTGTTATCATATTTTCATTGGTGTTTGATAGCCAGAGGGCACGGCTTACTTTGTTGCCGAATCCTTTTAATAGCATTGCTGTTATAAAATATATTTTATATTTGTTTCAGTCATAGGTTTTCCACTCATCTATCCATTCGGCGATGAATATCGCGAAAGTGAATGGATATACGAGGAATACATGCAGGATAGGAGAAGAGGACGGGAGGAGAGACGATGAGAAAATTGTCTGCGTAGAAAAGATGAGAAATGAAAATAGCTGTGCTAACAGTTCGGTAACAAAGCAGCTGCCACACGTTTCAGGTAGCCATGTGACAGCAAAGTGCATTTTTTCTCCTAGGCTCCCCATTTGAGACGAGGACGCCTTACTGCAACGCCCTAGAAAAGTACACCCCTCCCCTCTTTCTGAAATCAGGTACCCACACCTGTTCGAGTGCTATCGGCGAACGGGTCTATGTTCAGGGTTACTCCACACCCGCCCTATAGAACCTTCAGTATCCCTCCTCATGTGCTGTTAAAACAGAAGTTTCAAGGCACAGACTTAATCACATAGAATGGTTTTATCTTTTGGATCTGGCAGTGTGAGGAATTTTTGCCTGCTGGGTCTTATGGAAAGGGAAACGATGGGATAGGGAAAACAACGGTTCGATAAGAGAAAAGAAGACATCTAGTGGATGCTCTCCGTCGTTTTAGAAAGCTGTTGCACTTAATTGTTTTAATAGGTCACATCACCAACAAGGAAATGTCATTTCAATCGGTGTGCTCTTTTCTTTGCTTGGTAATCTTCTGTTGCACTCTAATGAATGATATTGTGATAATACAGTGATCATATTGTTTGAGAAAGAATGTCATATGCCGCAATGGATTTATGTAATTATATGTGGACTTTGGTGCCTTGTGAGGCGCCGTGCTTACGGTGTATATCTCTCTCAAGCATTGTGTGCATACTTCTGCCCATTTCTCCAATACATATGTGTGACGTTTGTGTGC
Organism: Baylisascaris schroederi; assembly: GCA_006503575.1. NCBI lineage: Eukaryota > Metazoa > Nematoda > Chromadorea > Rhabditida > Ascarididae > Baylisascaris > Baylisascaris schroederi. The sequence goes on from QEWY01000319.1 coordinate 379,761, forward strand.
TCGATGAGACCGGCCCACTTTTCTATTCCAGATATGACAGGATATTCCAATCGCTGCCCATTTAAGCGAAAAAAAAGTAAAGAAAATTGTTGACACTTTTCTGAAAAAAAACCATTTGAATATATAAAAAATTGTCGCCAAACAAAATTGGATCGCTAAGTTTTTTGCAATTCTTATGAGTAACATTGAGGTCATTTAAGTCAATACAGTTTTTTCGTAATAACGGTATCGTCTGAACTAAATCATAAAAATTCGCTGAGTGCGGTGTCACTGCTTATGGGTACTCTGTGTTCAGAAGCAAGAGTATTGTATGTTGCAGTGTCAATAAACGATTGTAAATGAAAAGCAATGAAACAAAATCGAAAGAATTGTTCAATGCGGATTCCGCAAATCGAAAAACAAATGCAATATGCGCATGCGATACGCAGGTGACGGAGATCATGGTTGTGGACTCTGTTAGAGATTTCATTGGGTATTTCCGTTATTGGCGTATCCTTTTTCTTTCAAATAAGTTCATTCACCGAAACCGGAAAATGTGCACTGCTCGTCTAGAGGAGGATCCGAAGTAGTGCGTAACCCAACTATGGACAAGAGGTGCAGGTTGTAGACTATTAGTTAGACTACCCTTACCATGCTTCAGTAGGATAGTGTGAAAGATGGACATCAAATGTAGGCAGCGATGCAAAGGCGGATGCACGGAACCACGTTGAATGGATCATGGAGACTTGAGAATGGTGGAGGGCAGTACCGAAAGGTCTAGCTGACACGTCGAATAGTAGCTCGACAGATAAAATGAGAATTGCGGAAGAAGCGTGGAGAGAGGCAAAGCTGACTGGAGAATTGGTCTAATTAATACTCGGCAACGCAAATGAAGAAAGAAATGAGAATGATATAAGGCCTATAAATGAGAAAACTAGATCGGAAGAGAGTGGAATAGAGAGAGATGCTCGGAACAGAATGATCAATGTGGAAAAGTGTTGGAGGAGATTCGAATAAGTGATGGAATGATGAGGAAAAATAAGAAATTTTCAGAAGTTTCATGAGGTCGATCACATATATACCAACATTCTCAAATTATACTCATTATCATATTTCAGAAATCATTTTCCGCGCTTTTTCTCTGATGAACTTTGGAGCTATTTTGTTCGCTAAATTTCAAATCAAATATATTGCAGAGGGACTTAATGCTATTCGCATCTTTTAAGATAGACAGTTATTTAGGGATAAAATTGGAGATGCAAAGGGAAAGAATGAATATAAGCATAGACAGAGGTGATTTTAAGGTTTTCTGAAAGTTGAATAACCAACTGAAGTGTTTTGCAAAGCAAAGAATTGAACGTCGCAAAAATTCGCATTATTCGTTCTTTTGTGTTCCCGATCGTTCCTTTCATTAAGACTTCAGCAGTAGGAAACATCCCTTCACTAAAGGACACCATCTTCTTTCACCTCTTCAGTGTACCACTGCACCAGTCTACAGCTTGCAATTAAACCATTGCATTCCCCTTCTAGTATAAAGATAAGTGACACCTTTTATGGTTTTTTGCACATATTGCTTAAGAAGCAGAGTAAAAAGAATATTGCGATCGCCACGCGCAATTCGTGACTCAGAGTCGGCAACAAATCGGAAGTGATACCGGATTATACGTAAAGAGAAAGCACCTTACTCCCCCCCTGAGGAACCGCAGCGGTGGCAGTTCGAAGTGGGCGAACTGAATGAACCATATCTTGGAGTATGTCACAGACGCTTTTCCTTCAATGGACCGACCACACATGCAGAAAAGCGGCCCGACTATTTCGAGGCGGAAACGGAGCCCACCATGTTTCTAAGGAATGCAAGATCATGTATGGGACGAATTGGTCGGGCGATGTTTCCCTTCCTTGCTAAACAAAACGTTTACATAGCGACCATGAGCCAATGAAATTCCGCAACATGTGGTTCCTTTCGTACGCTGTCATACCTCACCTGCTCAAATTCAGTTGAAACTTTATCGTATCCCTCAATACGCGATCATCAGCACGTTCAGGCTTGCACCACAACGAGGTGCGAATGCACATATACGGCGTAGGAATAAAAAATATCGGTTGCCTAAGTATATAAGAATGTTATTATATAGTGCTGTCGATATTCAGTTCTCTTTAGATTGCTGTCATTGGGAAGGCGTTATTATATAGTGCTGTCGATATTCTGTTCTCTTTAGATTGCTGTCATTGGGAAGGCTTTCTTGCGACAAAATCATTGCGCCGCTATGTTACAGAAATGTTTTATTTTTGCATTAAAATTATGATTCAATGCTGAATATCTGCAACAAGCCATAGGAAACCATTTATGCTGAATATCTGCAACAAGCCATAGGAAACCATTTGAATCTGCGCAAGGACTCTTTTTTTTTTTTTAAATTTAGCGAAAAAGCACTCTAGCAGCAATTCTGCAATACGCGCATGAACATACATGCAAAGCAATCACCTGTGTGGATTTGTGTTCGAAGAACATTTACCAAATTTGCTTTCCTACCAAATCGGTGAAAAAGTATTGAGATTGATTTTGCAGGTGAATGAAAGTTCCACGACGATTTCTTTCCTTCTCGGCTAAGAAGATTCGTTGAGACACAATTATTTCTTATTTCCCCAGATTCACGTGAAGTCGACGTTCCTTCTATAGTTTGCAGATCGCTATTTTCGGTTCATCATAGCCGGGCCAGTGATTACTCAAAACTGAATTCGAGTACAGTGTACAAGTAATTTTTTAATTGCCCCGTATAACAGCTTACTTGTAACCTTAAAATGGAATCGTTGCCAAATGTTGATATCATTTGTTATGATATTAGAGATTCTATGATCATGCAACATTATGTCAGGAGAGAGATAGAAAATAGTTCTCGTTTGCGGGGTTTAATAATACTTCGTTTTCATTAAACTCACTCACATGTGTTCTGAGCATCAATTCTATACGCACTAAATAAGTTTTCAAAAAAAAGCAACACATTTTGTGCTTCTGAAGGAAGGAAAGTAAATTCATATTGACAGGAACCACTGCGATTTGAGGTCGTTTTATATTGTAAAATATTTCCGATTTAAGAATCAGGTCGTATATTGTAAACTTTATTTAATTTAAGTAAGAGTGAAGTGCAGATAGTATCTGGCAACAATCATATTTTTGTGGTGGGCTTTGTCACGTCAAAGGACCGACCGTGCGGCATGTGTTTGCAGCCGTGTACGAAGTAGTGGTCCCTCATTACTGATTGTCTGTGTGCATGCTAATTGGCCTTTTCGTGGACCGCTTGTGAAATATTCGCTTACGATTCATTGCTTGAAGAGTGGTAGGGAATTCTGGATTTTGTACGTTGAAAACTGAGTAAAGTTTTTTGAACACCCGTGTTTTTTACGGGCAGTTGCTGGTTCATGTATCTACAAGCATTGCCATATATGTTCTCTTTGCTTATCTTGGGACATGGCATGTGGTTTGTGGTGCATAAATATGGGCGTATAGGGAAGCACTTACATACATGCTGCATCATCAGCGAGAGAGTGAACGATTCAGTGCTGAAAACTTTGGACTTTTGAGGTTCTGATAAGAGCATGTCGTTGATGAGGAATGTCTTTAGCAGTAGTCGATGGTGCAACTCCCGAAGTCGATGGCGTAACTCCCGAGGAGACGGAGGATGAGAGTGGACCATCAAAGTCCAAGACGAAGTCTCCTCTGAACAAATCGAAGTTGTGTGAAAAGGACGAACCGACAGTGGAACAGGATTCGTGCCGCACATAGTGAATTTACCGCGGTTAATGTCGAAGATGGTTAGAAGTTTGTGCCTCAATTGTATAGTTTTTTTTGAGATCTCGAATAAAGTGAAAAGTGATGTCGCATTTCATGATAGAGGATCTTGCATCATAGTTTTATGTTGATGCAACTTTTTAGTTATAATAGGGTTAGATTTCTGGGAAATTGTTTTGAATATATGCTTGTCAAGGAAATGTTTCGTTAGATTCGGCGGTTGGAAAAATGGAGGAAGTTCTAGTTTATTTGTTTATTTAGTCGTTGTCGTTCATTGATTTTGGTATTAGAGGGTTTGAATGTCTCAAAGTTGTGCTCATCATTTGATATAGAGGCATTGTTTACGATGGGCCTTTTTTTTACTGATTATCGGCTTTTGTTCGTCAAACGTTTATAGCACATTCTTACGTAAATTTGGAATGCTTATGTTTATAATGGCATTTGTTCAAATACCTTCATTTTTTTTGGAGAAATACCACCAACACTCACTGTTGGATTTGAAATCGATATAATCGTCTTATCCGAGCCATATCTAGCAATCAGTGCAAAATTTTTGAAGAGAAGGGAAGGATTACAATAGAATGAGCGCACTTTTAGACAAATCGGAAATGCTAGCACGCAATAGGGTTTATTTCGCCAAAATTGGTGGTTTAAGACAAGTCTTTTTCGTTGTTACGTTTTCTATACGGTTGGCTTCATGATGAAAACTACGTGATATAGCTAACCTGCACTGCGAGTTTAATTTCCAATTTGATATCAACCAATTCTGTGGAGTTTTTTAAGCAAGTGGATTTTCTGTGGGGGAGGCAATGAGCTTTCAGTCCAGGTTTTGCTTTCATCGAGCATGGATTTTGCTTTCATTTACATAAGAAAATGGTTATTTTTTGCTGCAGATTGTTGGTGGTATTCGTACGAACGTTTCAAATGTCAATCCCGTTCTCGACTTTATAGTCTTTCATTGATCTTAACGTTATCTGTGAGCGTTTTATGTATAAGTTGAGCGTTCAACGAATGCCATTGGCTTTCTTTTATATCAGTTTCGTTCTCACTTGATTTTTAGTGAGTTTTTTCGTTGTGAAGGCAGTGAATACTTTGTGCTGGAATCAAGTACAGTGTTTCAGTGATATGTGGGAGCAAGTTTATCTCGGCAAGTTTAGTAGAGTGGGGCTTGTTGACATTGCCATTGATCGCTGTTTTCAGCAACATCAGTTACGTGGAGTTGCGAGGTGGTATTATTAAGTGATCAACTATCTAATAGAATATGCTCGTAAGATATTTTTTGCATTAAAATTACTCTGTGAGATTGCTCTTATAGAATTAGTTATGCACTCTATGAAATCGTAATTAACATAGTGTAGAGATGGAATTGTTGGTGATTATCGTTTTCAACGAATTGCGAGGAATTCTAACAATTTTGCTCTTCATCATATAGTACTGTTCACTTTTAGGAGACATTTGTGATAGAAATTTTGCTTCATTCTTAATAGACCGTTTATCTACTACTGAAAAATTAATATTTCGTTTTCTAAGCAATAGGATTAATATTAAAACAATTCTTAATTAATAATATTGTTTACTTTATGTTGCTCATAATTTTTGCAACTCGATACTTCATCGCTTCTTGAGTGTGTAAACTGATATTCACTCATATGGTTATTTTTTCATCTCTGTAGAAATTACAGAAGTTGTGAAGGTCGTTTTCTTGTTCCTATCAGCTGTGGAATTTCTTTCACAACGCTTGCCATGCCATGAATAAAAAGAATGATTGTAATGACGATATGGGTATTCATTCACAATTACAATAATTTCATAGTTTTTCCTTCATGCAAATAGATATAAAAGTAAAGTTTTTTGCCGATGGAACAAGAACAGTTGCTGTCCATTTTCATGCAGCAGTTTTGCAGTTGCTGCTGAATGCACCTAAGTGGATTATATAGGATAGAATTAATGATGTGCGGATTGATGTGAAATAAGAGCGACGTTTTGGAGTGTTTATGGTGGCGGCGCACGGTGTGAAACAGAGCCGCACCTGTCACCAATCGGACGAAGTGTTCCTTCCATAGCACCGCCACTTGAAAGTCATCTGCATGTGCCACTGCTATAGTAGCAGGTGTTCATCATTAGACTTTACAATGCTCGAGAAAAATAGAGTATTTGTCAGTAATGTTATTGCCGTTGGGCATTTAACGAGATTCTTTAGAAGAGTTGATTCTTTAGAAGATTTAACGAGATTCTTTCATTTGTAAATGAACTGCTTAGGTTTAATTTACTCCAGCGAGAAAATTCATCGATTCTAACAAACGAAAAAATTTCTTTCAGATAGCTGTGCTTTTTATCACGACATCGGGCAGAGGGATGCAATGTTGTAGGAGGAAAGAAGGAAGAGAAGATGTGAGGACGATTGTACTTTGATGTCATCGAAGGGTAAGGGGCAGACCTTAGCTTTAGATTACCTGCATCTACTGTGTCGAATACTTGTATCCTAATAAACGGTCTTTTTATGCGGATTGGATTATCGCGCAAAAATGCAGTGTTCTCTACAAGTACAGCATTTCCTATACTTACTCGGTGTACACCTGCAAGCATTTGATACCGAAGAAGTGGGTCAACTGTTCTACACTGCAACCGCATTCGAGTGATGGCAATCTCTGACTTCACGGGTGTAAATTCACAGATGTTTCGATCAACATATCAAAGAATTCACATTGTGTATGGGATGTAAGTGATGTTACAACTTTCGAGTTCAAATTATTCGCTAA
>QEWY01000324.1:0-21924 GCA_006503575.1 Baylisascaris schroederi
TGGTTCAATCTAAGGCAATTTGGGCAAATGATGGAAGATGTTTAGTGGCTAAAATTGGGCAAGATTATTGCCACATGATGATCAGCTTTGTGATCCGTTCACCAATTTATTCCTCATAAACAACGCTTATAATGTAATCTTTGCATTGCGATATCATTTGCTGCTTAAGCATGAAAGCAGAATGTCCCAAACCAATGCTCTTAACCACTATTTTTATTGACACTCTGGTGGTTAAATGTATATCTTTGCAATGATGATTTTGATTATTTCCACATGGTGTCCTAACTTATTATATCACCAGTTTGGTATGTTCGATCCTTTCTGGGATGCGAATTGCTATTCCATCGCATCTTTATACCTTCTCCCATGGGGTATAGCGATTTGTTGTTGTTGTTGACCGAAGTGTAAAAAAACTTTCGGTGTTCAATGAGGAAATGTTGAATTGCTTCCGAAACGGAAAAAGGAGAGATCACAATGTATATCGTTCGAATGCTATTATGTATTTGTTGTTTTCTCATGCAATCACATTAAAATTTTTGCCTCTTCTAATGCATCGGATTTTCATCTATTCTGAATACAATTGTTATTGTCTAATATGATTAAGTTTTGTTTTTAAAAAAGCGATTTAAGCTAAATACAGCCTATTCGGCCGTATTCAGCCAGTTTACATTATCTTGATTCACCACAATCGTCTTGTTGCGTTTGAGTTTTGGATAGATGTTCGACAGTGCTATGAGCGGTGGTACCACAGGCGTTTCCTTTATGAATTGTTGCACGGTTGTCATTTGACTGTGGTTTTAAAAAGCGAACTTCTAATGGCATAGAACCAAAATAACCGTTGTTTATGGCATCTATTTTAAGAGTAATCAGTTTCGAGCGGTTTTCGCTTGGCCCTTTAGTCAGTCAAGAAGGAGAATTGTGTTTAATCATTTTGTAGTGACTAAACTTTGAGCACAACATTTATGCAAATTTCGCCCGTCAACTGACTAAGAAGAAAACCTGTTATGTCTAAAGTGCACTTGTCTGCTATTGATGAGGAAATATCCTAAAATTCCTAAAAAAACTAAAATCAAATTTTAGCATTCTATCAAGATTCACCACATGAGCAGTTCACTCTGTCATTGGCCTAATCGATGAGCGAAAAAAATCTCTTTTTGCATTTTCGATGTTCGGTAGTTGCGACGATCTTTCGCTGCCTTTTTTGGTGAGGATTGCTAGTAGGTGTGACAGATGTTTCCCTCTTTCTAATTCGCTTCTGATAGTGCAGTAACAAGACGATCTTCATTTCGAGAGCATTTTTGCGATTGTAGTGTAGTAGATGTGCTTGCGAGAATTTGTCGCTGAAAGTTTTTAAGTTCGATAGTGCGACTATGTAAGAAGACAAAATTGTATTTGTGAGTGAAAATTATTGAGGAAGATTGTGTTAACAATTTTTGCGTGAGGCAAAGATGATTTTTTTTTTTTTGCTTACATAATTGTGAACATTCACGACTATCATCGCTCTGAGTGAGAACGAGTTTAGCTCGTTAGCTATTACAAGACGCGATGGTCGGTCATTTGGCGAGTGCAAACATCTTTCTTAGACATATCCCTGTGAGTAGCTTTTGTGAGCTTCTCAAATGGTCGACCCCGTCCATCAGCAACCAGTCTCTTCATTAGTTATGTTGGTATACGCACGGACTAGCTGTCATTGTTGTAACTGTTGAATCCTATGATGAGCTAGTTCCCTCTCCTATAAATAAAAACTGTTAACAAAGAGAAAATATCTTCACAAAAGATCGAATTAACAATGCAATTTCTCACTTTATCGCAATATTAAAAGCTGCACGAACCGTTCGCTAAGAAGTTGCTGGTGATATCTAGCGGGGGAGATTGAAAACGTTTCATCGAAGCCTCACTAACTGTTTCAAAAGTTATGATGCAAAGTTGAAGATATCAGTTGATAATGTCCTTTGATAGAGCGATATGTATACAAATTTTTCAGCACCCTAGCAGAAATGGCATAGATGATTTTTAAGGACCGCGTCATCTGTCTCCCACTTGATGCCTGCCTACCTAGAAAGGAAACGATGCGCTATCTGAACAAATGAGCCACCTGGGCTTCTTACTTTTGTCTCAGGTACACATACACCTCCGTTTATCGGGAATACCAGCCTCTCATATATGCTGGTAGATTTGGGAAAATTGTAGAAGCCACTAGCCTAGAGCTTCATAAACAAAGAAGGACCGGAGACAATTAAAAACTTATGCAGTGAAGGTTTTTGATTCGTATGAATAAAGTTCGGGACAGCTCAGCTGGCACTAATGAATCAATGATCGTGCACGCCGCATCTTTTAGAGTGATATTCAATACTGATATTGTGATTTAGCGTTGTGTGTCTAAATATTTTTATCGTTTATTTACTAGGTGGATATTACCTATTTAGAAGAGTTTCATCTAAACGATTCGCCCAATGAATATTATGGGTCTTTGGATTTTTGAATTTAATTTTTTCTTATTTTTATAATGTTTACTTTAAAAAATATGTATATTTTTATATATTTATTTTCTAATATTTTAGAATTTTAAAGGAATTATGTTCGTTCATAAATAATTTGCATATTTTTTAATGAATATAACCACTTTTTCCAAAAAAAACATAAAAATAAACACAAAAAATATAAAACAATGTAAAAACTGCAAACCTTGAAAGAAACAACTAAACCATTTCCTTTCTAAATCATCATGGTATTTATCTCGTATAAAATATAAACACATTCAAAAAACCTTTCTTAATCTTCAAAATATGAAGCTTCTGGTTTATCGGTTGAAGGTCTCAGAGCGTTCTTTCTGCAAAAATCAGCGTTGTGTTTGTCTCATGGAAGTTTCTAACTGTGGGTTCGCAGAAGGTCAGGACGCAGCAGGTGCCGCTTAAATGCTCGAAGTGCAAGTGGATTCAAGTTGCTAGGTAATCTACCATCAAATCATTTGTGTTTATTTATTTATTTATTATTTTTTTTTTGACTCCAAAAGTGCTTCCAAGCTCTATTGGCGTTACACTAGGTGTTGGCATGGCGTCGTATGGATAGGACAGGGAGGGGTGGGGGAGGGGGAAGGAGGGTTAATTTGACTCTGGTTTATCTTCACTAAGTAAGCTGCTTCTAGAAAAAAAATTTTTTTTCTTCTTCCGCTCTTAGTTTAATACAACAATGACCCTTCTATCCTTTACACATATATGAATCTCCGGTATAGTTACGGTTATTAACCTCTGGGCAGTGATGCAGTCTAGTATTCAGGTGCCATTTGACAGCCGTCTGCACATAATGACCCGCATTTTTACCAGATGACAAGTTTCTATGACCAGTGATCACTAACGGATCACAAATAAGCGCTAGCTGAGGTTGCTGTTGGCTGTTGTGACGACGTCACCACACCTGCACCAATTTGATATGTTTTTATATATTGCGTTTACATGTTATAGGTTCCTAACTGCACTGGGGATGTCTGGTCCTTCTGAAAAAAAAGTGAAGGTAGCCTGATGGGAAGGGACGGATGTGGTCATAGTCGTATTTGTTGTCATGATCACGCATAGGGAAAGATCCCTTGTAGAACTCGGGAAAAGAGGTCTAGTAACTCGAGGTCAAGCTAGTGGTCACGATCTCGACTTCACGACTCATGGGACTCCATCTATTCATCTATTTCCCTTGTCCAGGTTGGCATAAACAGGTTTTTCTCGTGCGTAGCAATCAGGATTTATCCCACCTACACAGTGCATGCAGCCCATCCTGTCGTTGAAAGTCGTTCCTATAAGAAGTTATACAATATCATTGAGTCTAACGGTTGTGCCCACTTTGCTAGTTGACTTTATAGCCGAAATTCCACAGGTATATTAAAAGAATTCCCCTTTGTACCTGAAATTAATACTCCTTTAGAAAATTTACCGTTTCCATAGGCAATCGTAGTGTCTCGCAGGGTGCCGAATAGGCAACTATCTCTACCGAAGAAAGGATTCGATCCTAGACATTTATATTAGCCTCTCCTAAATAACTCTTGTTGAGCACCTGTGGATACCTTTGTGCCATCTATCTATTGATGATTGATTATCAAACCTAGAGTCTTAGCATTCAATCGAAACAAAGCAATTACCTTGACTCTATTAGGTAGTACCAACTTCCGTAATGCTCTTTAGATATTAGCAAGCGGATATTTAGAGGTAACCTATATTGTTATGCAAATTTTTTGAGTCCTCATTCAGAAATTATATCGTTTTGCATTCATTGGCTGATAAATTCATATAAAAGCACCTAGAAATTTATGATAGAACTTGTAAATTTTATGGAGTCAATATTATCTATATCCTTTTTTGCATACTTCTTAGAGTTTATAATTTGATGTGTTTAAGAGTTTTTTTTTCCTCCTCATTTCCCCACTTTTTCCATCGTATTTTCTCGTTCGTATATCTCTTTCCATTCAGTGTTTATGAATTTTCCCGAAGTCATTCGTTGAATATTCGTTGATTTAAAGTTGCTCTAAGTTGAAATTAAGTTCGAGAATTACAACCAGCCGCTCTCCAAAGTTTACACATACTTCAGTTTTTACCTTCTCGGCATAAAGTATACGGGGATCATTTTCTCTTTTTTTTGTTTTTTGTTTGTTTTTTTTTCAAATATAAATATGCGTAGATTTTAAAATGTGCAAACGAATTAAGTCTTTCTTCCTCCATACAAACATTTCCTAAAGTTTATTCTGGAGGCGTTGAAAGGGCACATAGGAAAGTATCCTAGAAGCCGCTTCCTACCTATGAGTTTCTTTAATACGGGTGATCTAGAAAAGCTGTAAATGATATAAACACCGGGTTTATAAGCCATAAGATACTGTATTTCTTTTTTTACTTTTCGAGAATTGATTTTTCTTGATTTTGATCATTAATTAGTGACCAATATTTTAATTGCTGATCGATATCTAGGGAAGCCACTATCGATTGGTCTTCTATAATGGTGTTGAACGAAAGAGTGAATAACAGCGTAGAATCGATTCGACAACATGTATCCGCCTATCACAGCATTCTTTTCATACTTCAACTTGGTGTCGTTGCTTTCTTTGCCATGCTTTCACCATTTTTTATAAGGTAAATGATTCATTTTTTTTAGAAGTTTGGTGTGAATATTAAAAAAAATTGAAGAAATTTATCACTAAATTATATTTTAATTTTAGAAGTTTGTTTTATTTTGACCGTTAAGGTGGGGATTCAACTGTGTTAAAGTAGTTTTTTCCCACTTTCCCCATCCCTTCCCCACCTACATCTCAAATTGCTATAATCCAGGAAAGTTCTATCCGCTTAAGGCACGAAGATAAAATCGTTTAATGGGCGTCCATAAGGCAGATGCATTGCAAAGTATATCTTCTAGATTTCAGGGCGTTGTGTTTGCCATCGTTGGTGCAGCTGAGAGCACCGTTGTACTTCACATTCGTTACATGCAGTGAACACCTTGCTGGTGTTTGTTCATATCCCACTGCTACCGTCATACTTGATGAAGTATATACTTTTGCAATTTACAACGTCTATTAGTGCATTTACTGCATTATTTTGTGCAATATAGGATTGATGTACCTAATACTTGTAAGCCATGTTTGAACTTTCGAAGGTAATTTACTCACGGATATTATTTTGGAAGGAGTTAAGTTGGTAGGCTGAATTGTGCAATTGAGGCCTCTAGGTGACATTTTTCATTAATGTTTTGATCGTTGGTTGATTATTTATCACCAAATGCGATTGTCCTGTAGGGAGGGGAACCAATATGGCTGTAATAGTTGTGATGGAAAGCAACAATCACTGTTTTTTGAGTGGAATAAAGTTTCATTGGTGAATGTCACTCTCAGCTTATAGAATCGATGCATTTTTAAAGACAGCGGCTGACATTTGGTGACGAAATGTTTCCTGAAGTAATGAAGGCAGCACTTTTCTCTTATTAAGGACCTGCATGGGCACATAATGTCATACCCTTCCTTATCGAATGCACATTTCAAAGGAGGGGCATTATCGGATTAATACGGTATCCAGTCAACGGTATCCAGCTGCGACGTAGAGATTTACTGGCGGTATATGAATTGCGAACAAAGAAAAAAATTTTTTAAAGATTGTTGAAATGTTAATAAACTCTCATGAGGTAATCGTATAAAATTGATTCTGCAGGGTGGATGGCAGCTAGCTGGCGGCATTCGTTATGACGTCAGCGTTGAGCTTATATTGTCACCAGTGGAAAGCAATCGACATCTTGGTCCATTTCAAGTCATATTTGAAACATTTGATGATCAAAACGAAAGGACTACTTCCTATAGACGAACAGCAAGAGTCACCAAACAACGATCCATACTCTCCTTTGTGAGTTCATTTTTAATTGCATTTTTGATTATATTTCCTATGTTTCGTATAGGCTGTGCAGATAGTTTTAATTCGAGCGAGGGCCCGATCTTTATGTTGTTCGAATTTCAATTCAAATTCATACGGTTCATCGCTGAGGTGTTCATCCAGTCGTCTTCCCACTATCTGATTGTCGCTCTGCCTGCATATATGTGTAGCTGCTGTCTTTCTAGCCACAGAGGGGCAAGTTGACGCTAGCCTTTGTGCAGATAGTTGAGTGCTTAACTCCGACTTACTTGATCTTCAGTATTTCTTGTCAGTTTCCACCATTTTATAAAATGATCTTATAATTTTCAAGCTTAACTTCATATAAGAATGGCATTAAAAAAGTTGCAGAAGAGAAGACTGAAATTAAATTTGAGTTGTGTCAAACAGGATGCTCCATATGGGCAGGCGGAATTCATGTGGAAATTTGTATAATATGAGGAGAAGCTGTGCATACTTTGTTTAGTAGCAAAGATTCTCGATTTAAGCATTTCGTAGTTAGTGAATGGCTTCTGTGATTATTGTTGAATGTGTAGGTCTTCTTGCTGTTGCAGAGATAAAATGGCAGTCTTCTAAGCAGATTAGGTTTTTTTTGAAGTTTACGAGACATTGTTTCAGATGAAATATGTTACCTTTATGCCGCTTTATTTTTCTGGATGGTGGAGAGAGGAGAGTCAACTCGGCGTACAAGTCGTCTTTGACGAAAAATTCATCGAATCAACCGAAAGACCAACTAACTCGATCTCGGTGCAACTACAGAATCGCCTTGCTGAGGTCTTTTTTTAAAATTCAATTCAGATGGCTAAGGTAGCTGCTTAGTAAAGACTCACAATAATAGGATAATTATTCCAGCAAAAAGTAGGTAATATCAGAGCATGTTGAGCGGGTACTAATACTCGAGCCAGCATGTTGATTTGCTCGATCTCGATCTATAATTGGGCATTTTCCTAATTTTCTTTGGGCTTCGGTTGAGTTTCTTTATTTGTGGGTTATTTGTTAGCTAAAAGCCAAAATATAGGTTGCTATTAAATATTGATGAACGACCAATGTAAGATTATAGAATGTCGATCTATATGAACAGAATGTATTAGATGGGTGAAGTATATTTTATTCATTTAAGGTATTGAACTGCTATGGGTGGCATTGCTATTTTGTGGACAAACGTAGTTGATGATGGACCACAGTTATTAAACGTTCGGTATTTGAGATCATTCCTTATTAAGTTGTTTATGCATCCAATAATTCTTCCTAACCTCTGTCCTCACACTTCCTTCATACAATTTTCCTATTTGCTGTTGTTGTGAGGTTTTGCCTGTATTAGTTGTTGCTTCTAAATGAGAAGATTCCTCCTTGAAGGTGTATTATTTGTAGATCGAAGAAGGAAATGTACTGATGCGTGCTCGATTCGGCATTTTCCGTAACTTCCTTTTCGACTGGCCGATCGCATCCGCATTGGTGCTATGCGTCTTGTCATCCTCTTTCGGTATTTCATTAATCGTACTCTATTGGGCGCATCGCGGTCTAGCATTCTATATGAAACGCAACGATGCCCTCACCGGTGAACCTCAAGTGACACGATCAAGTCGGACTTCATCGATTGACACCTCAAGTGGATTTCAGTCATACGGATCGGTGGATAGCCTTTGCGAAACGGTTATTTTTTATATATTCTCGTTAAGGTTGATTGGTCTGTGAATGGATAAGGGATTACTTTTAAATAGAGGCAAAGCAAGCCTGAAAGACAGATTTATTGAAGACAATTGCCTTTGAGTATTTATATTTGGCCTTTGGTTACAGAAGAGGGGCCAAATTTCGACGAACAGAGTTTGGAAAATAGTTGTTGATATGGTTCTAGGGACAAGGCAAATTTTGTGGCATATTTGTACTAGCGCTCGGATTGATTAAAATATTGAATTCTTATTTCCTCTATTCTATTTCTTGTTGATAATAAGTTTATAAGAATGTTTTATGAAGCAAATAGGAATTAAAAAGCGCATAAAATGCCATCGATTTTTGGCTTACGCGCTTTCCTACCTCATTTCAGTGTATAGTAGAAGTTTACTGAGGTGTTAAGAGGAGCGCATAGCGGTTGTGCTTTCCACATTGGTTAATTTTACCCTGTGCTTATGATTGATGAAGTTTTATATATCGTATCTTTCTTTCTTTTTTCTTTCTTTTTTTTCATTTACAAGATGTTATTCTCTACTACCGTTCATTATTTCCGTTACCGCTGTACAAATAAATTTAAGCCTGAAACTCAATCCATCGAGCCTATTTTCATTATTTTCGTTGATGGTTGATTTTTTACTACTTAGTGATTTTTTTAACAGGGAAGAAACTTACCAACTTGGATGATTGAATAAATTCAGGATGTGATGAGCAATTTCGAATCAAATCGACTGTTAAAAAGTTTGACAAGTAATCGTATGAAGAGTGAGCGAAAAACAGTAACCGAACCGTCCGTATGGGAGTTGTTGCGAAAGTATAAACCCGCTAAAGGTTATCCTTATACCTATTTGTAGATAATAACTCGTCTTGGAACTGACTGGTCAATCTGGAACCTACATGGGGGGGAGGGAGGTGGTGTAGACCATTTTGTTTGTTTAATCCCAAAAAACAAAAGCCTTTGCGATCCTCTAGTTGAAACATTTCGGACAGACAGGCAGACGGGCAAACAAAAATGCTCGAAAATAAAGTGTCGCCATGTGGGTTTACATAAGCGCATAGAGATAATACGGTGGCAAAACTCGGAAGTGTGTGGCGGTATAGTCCTTCAGAGAGGAGGTAAAGGAGTCATAATTGCTCCAAACGCTTGCAATAGATATATGGTTCATCTGGTTTTTGCTTTTGTACTCACAGAATATTGCTCTTAGGTAGTAATATATGGGGGTAGGGGGGGGGGGGGCTCAATTTGATCATCTAACTGTCAGCCTTCATCGCATCTATCCACATGAGTAAGCAGCGCGATGTTCCTTGCATCCTTGTATAACATTGATTTTACATCCATGCTTTCTGATAGCAACACTTTTTCATCGTTGAATTTATTCGTAGGTGTACGCGTCGTCAAACGAGTAGGAATACATCTGCATTAGGATCCCACCGATAAAGGGTTTCTTCTGGAAGTCCGGAGCCGAAACTCGAACATCTGAATTTCGATGTAATCCTGATTTATACTCATTTAATAGATCAAATTTTGTAGGTTAACGTCATATAGATGTTTGAGATCTTATGCCTAATATCGTACAGGTATATCAAGTTTTGTAGGTGATACCTCACAGGTGTATTAAATATTGCAGGTAGTTTCATTGTCCGATACCTTATTACTTCATGTTTGGTATTAAGGAAACCCTAAGTAAACGATATTGTTTACGCATTAAATGAACGAATGTTTGACAGGTGTGAACATGAGTAAGCAACAGCCGGCTGCAAAAAAATCCGATTGGGATATGAAGAGCAAAGCGACACCCGAACAACTTGTGAGCTTCTTCGAGTCTATCATCGAAAGATCCCCACCTGATCTCAGAGATGATGTCACTAAAGTAATTCAGGTATGCACTTCATTGTTCGATGCTGTTCGTTTTGTTTATCACTTTTACTTTCTTTGGATGTCAGTTTCAGTGCAACGATACATAAACAGTATGCAATGGCGCATTTGGCATCACTGTTAAACCATTGCGATCTAAAATATCAACTAAACATTTGGTTAGTTCTATAAAAAGGAAAGGAGGGGAGTACGAATTGCTGTTGTTTCCTGTTGCGTCATACTATTCTCTTATTCGCCAATCCCCAATCACTACATTACAAACCTCGACTTTCGATATTATGGGCTATTGATGTGAAACATATAAAAGTGCATCAATTTTGCAGTCGATGATCGATAATTCGATTGCCACAGGTATAGCTTTGGGTCGGATTCGAAAACTGCTTGATACGAGCGACTATGCAATGCTTTGCTCATCAGTTCGTAAGGTACGATTGATTATTTATTGCCAGAAATTTAGTAGTTAGAGGAGTTATACAACTGAAAATATGGTTGAATCGAGAAGATACATTTAAATATAAAAATTTCTCACTTTCACTTGCCATCTCTGCGAGAAATCCGCTCGAGGCGGTCGATTTTTGCAGTCGGAAAATTTTTGGCACACATATAGCATATATATGGCTTTTGTAATGATTGTATATCATATAGATGCTAGAGATGAGAGTGGATTATAGTTGATATTTGAACATGGAGGATGAGGGATTAACCCACTGATTTTATTATTGTATTAGGAAGATTTTTTATTTGTGGTAATAATTGCACCTGTGCACCTCTAGATTTTAATTTGTTTGATCACCCTTGAGAGATGCTAAATGAAAAGGATTAAGATAAGGATCTCTGTAGGCAGGTTTTCGTCATCCAGTAATCAACTTTTGAGATCATTTTGTGCGTTTTGATTGGAATTAAATGCAAAACTCTCAAGAGAGTCACAGAGTCACCTTGAAAACAGGTTTACGTAAAGCCTAAAAAATGTTTTCATAAACAGTTGTGGAGGCAGTGACCCTCATTGAGATCAGTTTATTGAGAGGTAATGGTGAAATAACTGATGATCGCCTTCGGTGCTTACTTTTTTATTGATGGCGGGTTGGGAAATTTCTATTGCCTTTGAAAAATTAGGTTTTTTACCAATAACTTCAGTGTCAATTCTCCTTCGACTTTCCCGTCTTGATTTCTTCTAGAGGTTAGGGATGTCTTCACGTACCGTTCACGAGTTCTAAGGTACGATAACGGTTAAGACTGTGTGGGTGGTATAACATCACAAAGGTTTTCCAGGTTTAAATACGATTGATCGTCACGGTAATTGTTGATCTATTGGCAGTGATTATGTAATGATTGAGAATATTTTAAGTCGTTGCCTGCTTTGCGAGAGTCATTACGGAAAGGTGAGGTGACGTTTCGAGTACTTCGGCAACTAGAAGCTGGCGAAGGAGCTAGGGAAGATGAATGCAACACCTCAGAGGATCCCTCAGAACTTCCGGCGACACCGGCAATCACGAATTCTTCTTCCGAGGTGAGATTCAAAAGAAAATTGCATCTATCTATATGGAGCTTGTTTTATATGAGTATACCTTACGAACGGTCCAAAAACTAGGACTGGAGTTATCTGTTATTTTGCTTTAGACACAACACCATTACCGTATTACCTTCCTATAACAAGGTTTGTTCAACGGACGGAGTTTATAACAGCTGCAAATCGAATAGGAGAGAGATCTAGCTGGGGCAGGATGAGTATATCGGGAGTATATATATATATATATATATATATATATATATATATATATATATATATATATATATATATATATATATATATATATATATATATATATATATATATGTGAATATTTTTGAGGTTAATCTCGGATCAAGGCTATTGATTAGAGATCTTTTGTGTCGAATAATTGTGGTATTTATGATTTACCATATTTGGTAGGGGGTGATATTGTTAGCACGAGCTACCTGAGATACTCGTGTTGTAGAAATAGTTTGATAGTTGTATTGTATTGTTGAGATGGTTACATTCTTGTACTGTATATAAGTTCTAAACAACGAAGGGAAATTTTTGCGCATCTTATTTTCCCTTGTCAGGTTAAACGTTTTCACTCCGTTGTTAGATAAGAGTGAAAGAGTTTATATTCGGGGCTCAGCGAAGAGAGAGAAGGGAATAATTGCTTTCATCGTATTTGGCCATTGTACCACTTCTGCTGCACTCATTCTTTATTCGCCTTTATGCACCAAAATCAACGTTTGCTATCTATTCTATGAGATAGAGATATTCCATTCGGAGAGTTGCATAAACGGTACAAACGGACACTTATATAGCCTAAGCGTAATGTTTGTATAGAGAGAGGAAACGTTAGTACTGAAATATCCCAATGAATTTAGATGGTGGAAGGATACAACGACGAGGCAAGCGATAATGAATTGCCGGAATGTCCCATGTTAACTGATATACCAGGATGGGACGTTAAACCAGAGCCACTCCTGCGAAAACGTTCTGTACGTAAGAGGGAATCTTCACCTTAACATCACTTATCAATCTTGAGTAGCTCTTTTCTATTTCTATGCTTCATCTTATGTTAAAAAAAAAAATGAAATGCTAGAGTGCTTAGATATTATCAGCTGGTAGATGTTAATTTTAATAGTTGGAAATTAACGAAGGAAGCATATCGGGAGGAGGGGCTTTATTTGCTTGCTACGGTAGCAGCGTATAGTATGTATATTTTATGTGCCTTACTTTTATTGCATATAATTGTGATGTTTTTTGTTTCAAGAAATGTGTTTGCTTTGTATTTGCTTTTTTTTAAATGTTTAATCACAACTCGGCGAATTTTCAGTATTCAATCCTCTAGAAACTGCTATAGGGCATTTAGATTAATTGTCTCTATTTCCCTTTTTTGAAAATTTAAAGAAGTTTTCCTACTTTCAAAAATACTCCCCGTGATTGGATTGGAGTCGGTTGAAGTTGTACTGTGTGGATCGTTAAAGGTTGAATATTGTGAATATTTTTGAGGTTAATCTCGGATCAAGGCTATTGATTAGAGATCTTTTGTGTCGAATAATTGTGGTATTTATGATTTACCATATTTGGTAGGGGGTGATATTGTTAGCACGAGCTACCTGAGATACTCGTGTTGTAGAAATAGTTTGATAGTTGTATTGTATTGTTGAGATGGTTACATTCTTGTACTGTATATGAAACGAGTAAATTCAGTGCTATTGTAAGTAAATGAATGACGGGTTGTGGTTTGATGTACTTGTCGTATTACGTTGGATTCGACTTCGAAGAGTACAAATTTAAAGAAATATATATATATATAACATTTTGAGGAGTTGTAGCAGAGGTGATAAGGTGATAGGTTGAAAGAGGGGTGATGAAGTAGTACGGCAAGTGCTCGAAGTTCATTGGAAGTTGCGAATGACTGATGTAACAATTGAAGTGAAATGTGCTCGAAAGATCTCCCCTCGAATAAAACGTTCACTCTTTGTTTTATTGTGCTATTTTATTCTTTTTGCCGTTCTCAATCGGCATCACTATTCCTTCTGAATGTTTCTATTCGCAATTATGTTATTATAAAAGGTAATTGACAGATGTGTGTCACCTATATCAATCGATATGCGTTAATAATCACATGAAAATGTGTATAATTTCCAATTTTTTCCCCATTTTTTACACTCATTTTCATAAAGGTTATAGTGGTAGTGTTTATTCATAGAGTCATTCGATGTATAGCATTCCCTCTATACAAGAGAAAGAAAAAAAATCATATTTCCTGTTCATGAATTTGGAATTTTTCCAAATTTGGGTGGAAATTTTAAAAAAATTTTCCGAATGCAGCTTTATATTTTTCAAATCGAAAGAATTTAATGAATATAGGGATCTTCTTTTTTTTTGAGGACATACCCTAGCATATGTTGTTGACAAGTTTAGGTTGTCTTATTAAGATCGGCTGTTCGTTAAACCAATCGATAGAACATTGATAGCGGTGATCCTGAGGGGTGGCAATTGTGCTTAATGCCCTTTAAATTGTTGGAATTTCAGTAGGTCGCAAGTTTAAATGGTTGAAAAGTTTTAATTGATTTTAAATTTTATTTTATTTTTCGAATTTAAATATGACTAAGTTCATATAAAAAATAAATAAATAAAAAAATAGAGCTCGATTTAAAATATTTTCGAAAGGAAAAGATTTGTTTGTAATAATGGTAAATATCGAGATGTTGCGTATGTCCTCTAGAGTGTTATAGCAGATTGGTCGCTAGGCAGCATTTGATGCTTTAAAGCGGATCTACATCGCAACTAGCTACCGATTTTCGATTATAATGTCGTTCTTGCTTCAACTTCACAGGTCGCATTTGGTGATTTTCTTTAAGCCGCTGGAAATGATCCAAGAAAATTTTTTCTTGGAAATGTTCCAAGAAATTTATTTTTTATTAATTAGTTTGTATTGCTCCATTTTTTTCTTTTTTTTTTGGTAGATTTTTTCAAGAGCAAAGAAAGGCCACTTTTTTCATAAGAGAGTATAAATGTGCACTTATATTAAAGTGTAGTTGAAAACTGGAAACAGATAGCATTCAGATGTGTTGTGTGAATAATATGCAAATTTATAAATAATATGCAAAACTGATGGTAAATAAATATGCAAATTTACAAATGTTTATTGACACGAAGCATTGCTGGAGCGGAAATGCCGATCGTGTTCAGTTTTTCTGTAATATATTGATGCTTAATATGATATATACCAACTTTTTTACATATTTATAAATTTACATTTATTTAGATTATTTTTATTATTCAATAAAGTGTGTAAAAAACGATCTAATAGAAGAAATCATAATCTCAGGATTCGGTTCCGGTATTTTCCGTGATTACCGCCATATTCCGGATGATATGTCATGCTCGATGATTTTTGATAGGGAATTTGAGAGCGTTGCCGCAAAATTCGCAATATAAGCGAACCATTTTTTTTAAATTTTTATTTTTATAATCGATGCAGAATTAATGGTAATTTAAGCTCTTTGATGAATTGTATAGAAAACTCTAAGTGCATAAGAGAAATATTCACCACAATAACTCGTCAAAATTATAAATTAGGAAAACACGCCAGGTGTGCTGGCACGATTTGTGCTTTTTTTATTCCACTCACTTGAGCAATCACTTTCGTAGATAATCAAGAATTAATAAAATATTTGAAGGAATGCGTTAATGTTTTTTTTTTAATTTCTCCGCAACCTACAAAGATTTGTTTTCTTTTTGTGATTTAATCGGGTGTGTGAGGAAAATTTAATCGCCGTTAGAGGCATTCGTTTTTTGTTTCCACCATTGAATACGTATGATTCCTTCGAAGTTGTTTATTGAGATGAGAAGTCATGCTGTGGTGTGAGTTATATCAGCAAAACCATCTCGTTAAGGTTGTCAGACAGACAGACGGACACCTACAGACAGATAGACACATACTGACAGATATGTCTAAGCTTAAAGGCACGAAAAAGCCAGCGCTGAATAAAAATGAAGGATGTTTATCTATTGCATGACGTCATTTGGACATGATTTTTGCATGACGTCATTCGAACGTACTTTTTATGTTGACAAATTTGATGATTGCATTAACAAATGACTGTATTACTCGCGAAATTAGTAAGTCATTGCGACAAGTTTATGTTATGTTGGACGTCGATCACAGCGGAGACTGCATCGTTTAAACATTTCTTTTCGAATTTTGACGAGTGGGAATTTAGTTTCACACAACCCCGGGGGTTATATTTGAAATTATACGATGAAGAAAAATTCTATAAAACAATCATAATAAATACGAATAGAGTTATTATTATAGTTAGATGAGAAATCATTTCGGATTGCGATAAGCCGTATCTATTAAATAATATAACAAGTTGGTGTGTTATATGAATCATTGTTGTGTTATAATTTGCTATTTATTGCTGTTTAGCACAAGATTGTGTTATATTTTGAGATAGGATTCATCGTTTTTTAATGTTGATACATCAATCACCACAGTGTTATCATTCATTGCCATCAAATTGATGACAACCGACTGGCACACATCCCACTCTTATAGTGCCACATATATGCTCCTCTTAGTATGCTATCTGAAGTGGTGAGCTTGGTGTGTTCATTGGGCTGCCGTTTTGATAATTTATTTTCTGACTCAAAGGCGACTACTTTGGTTATTTGGCCATCTTGATCCATAGCAAGGCTCATCGGGTAGTAAGTACGGAAAGTTACCTGCAGAAGATGGATGGAGAGGGGAGGGGGGAAGGAGAGAAGGTGGTTAGATGGACATTGGTTGCTAGAAGGTATGGGGTATAACCCTTACACTCTTCATACGAATATTTATAGATATTGTAAAATTTATTACAAAAAATTGCTGAAAGTCTCATGCTACGCTTAATTTATCAAAATTTTAAATTTCTTTCAGTAATTGTTTAACCGATTGCATATTTATTGATTGATGATTACTTACGAGTGATAATATTTCAGTGATGTTGTAAGATGCTAGATGATGGATCGGGCGTACGAAGACTAACGTCGTCGTCAAGAGCGCGAGTTTGTCCCGCTTTCTGCGGGCGAATCGCCACCACTTGGCCATCTGGCAATATTACCTACTCAGACTGTCAGGTATTTCCTTCTTGTTTACCGTTTCGGCATCTTTCTTTTGCTCAGTGTTTTCTTGTAACCATTGCGATTATGTCGGTGAGATTAGGTGTCATTGTTGTTTTATCTCGGTCAGGAGCTTTTTGAGACGTTGGAGTTTAACTGATAAACAGCAGTGTAGTTGTTTAGGGGGAGGGAGGGAGGGTCATGGCATTGATTCAGCATTTAGAGGGGCGGTTTCAGAAGATGGATAGATCTTATTTCATTTGGATCCTCAGCGTTTGCGAAACGATATTACGATGACGCGAATAAAAGGTACAAATTGCATAAGAAATACGGATCGGTACTTATGAATTTTACAGCTGCTATAAGTAGAAACTTCTCGAGAAGAGAAAGCAATCTCTGATGTGGAGTCGTTTTCAGGGTTCTTATTTCTTTGTCGATTCATAACTTCTGAAACCTTTGAGAATCCACGTTCCAGAAACCTCAAGCCGTGTTGCCTGGTGATGCTGTATCTTGGTGTACTCTTGCGGCATAGTTTGACATACCAAGCAAGCTTGAAGTAGATCCTCGATAGGAGTGAAAGTATATATCGTCCACTTATATATAACTTTTTGTTTTTGTATGTTTATAGTTAGCGTGTTGTTTACTCAGAGTTGCGGATCATATGTATTTTACTATAGGTAACCAATCGTATCCCGTATTTTATAGGGTGCAACTAAATCACTCGAAAATTATTGCCTTTTTAGTCGGCAATTTTTAAAGCTGCGGCCATAATATGTAGATTTTTCCTTTTATTAAAGCCTGATACCATACTAACTTGCAAATAAATTCCTATCAGTGTTCTGAACGTTATAGGCATTCCGATGCGCCTAGAAATTTGCATAAATTTGCAATCGATGGAATCGAAAAGTGAATATTTTTTTTAAATTTTTAGGGAAAACTAAAATATTTCCCCGTTATGGCTAACATTTTTTATTCTTTTTTCAACTTTCTGCTGTTTGTAGTATCGAAGATTGGGTTGGCTAAAGGATATATTGTTTATATTGATTTGTTTCACTAATTTTTTATACATTTGCACCTTATTGATTGTGACAACTCTGCTTACGTCTAAAATAATTGTGGAAAATGGAAATGTATAAGTAAAAATAAATAAGAATGAGTAAATGTTAATATATAAAAGCGTAAATGTTAAGTAAACAAATAAATTATTCAGAGTAAATAAATAAACAAATAAATAAATAAATAAATAAAATAAATAAATAAATAAATAAATAAATAAAATAATTTAAGGCGTGCGGCTGGGGATCACGTAGCATCGAGAAATATTTATGTGCGCCATGCGAAGAATCATTACCACTCTATGATTGGCTGTATTTAGCATTTGTTGCAATTGTACCACTTTTGCTGCACTCATTCTTTATTCACTTTTATGCACCAAAATCAAGGTTTGTTTTCTATTATATTCGGGTCTTTTCCGATTTTTGAGAATTTATTATTTTCATATATGAAAATACAAACAAAGACTTGAACAGGAAAAATTAGGACATTGCAACAAATTCATTATTGTATTTATAATCGAAAAAGAGCTGCAAAAAGTGGGAAAATCGTTGAAATATATTTGGACCCATCGACCTTTTATATGGTAATGCAAGATGCTTAGCTTATCTCATACAGTCCCTTCCGAGTCAGACCTGTGAGGGATGTTTAATGTTCCTGTTTCAATAACGATTCACCCACTCAGAGCAAGTATTGCTCAGTAAGATAGAACGGAAAATGTGTAATTTTACTCAGAACGCTGCCTTGACCATCCGATGGTTCTACCCGAGATATACTACCCGGAGCCTTATTTGAAGGTTGCCCATGGTACCTTCTACCCACAAATTACCGTCTACGATAATCCTCGTCGTTATGTTATCAGCATTGATTAAGAGAATCGTAACTATAAAAGGGCGTTCATTGGAATAACGCAGCGTTTCTTTCAATGTTCCGTAATGTTGAGGGAAATCACAACATTTCGAAGCAGACCAATTTTCGGAGAGGAGTTTATAAACTTTGCAATTTTTCAAAACATTTAAATAAACTCAAGAAATGATTGTTGTGCGGATGAGGGGGGGGGGGGGGGTTATAAGCAATTTGAAGCCATATACGGTAGCATTACAGTTTTATTGGAATATGATATGATGTTGTATTTATTTTGAAGTGTGCGAAGTCAACAGGTGGCCCAGCATATATGCTGTGTGGCCGAATGTGTATTATCTGGGATATTGTCGGTGTTGGTAATGCCGCCACGTGGTACATTTGCCCTAAACGGCTGTGCCAAATCAAGTGTTCGAGAGTGGTATCCAATGTTCTATAATCCTGTTCTCAATCACACTCATGTACTTCGATGCACCTATGAACTTGTCTTTCCATTGTTAGTCGATTTATTTTTATTTTTTATTTTATTATTTTTTTTATTAGTGAACACTCAATTGACTTTGTTTTATTTTTTATTGAAGTTTCTTTTTTTTTAAATTGTCAAGTATATTTGTTTACGTTGTTTTCTTTGTGTTTGACGAGTTATTTATATAGGAAGTACGTGAGACAAAGTATTTAATGTACATACATATACGATAGTTCTCCATTATGTATGAAGAGTTAAGCAGATTTTCTTTGAGGGGGGAGGGGAGGTGGGCTGCGTATAAATTTATTGGTATGATAAAATGTGATAAAATATTTATAATTAGAAAGCAAATCCAAAATAAAGGTTTTATAGAAGTGATGATAAAATTTGAGTTTTACGATCTCCTATTTTAATCACTTTAAAGATGAATGTGATGGAATTGTTGCAATGCGCATTGCAAATGCAAAACGTTCGTCAACAAAGCATTTGCAGTCGTTTTAAGCTGATCGGATCGCATTTATTAACCGAATGTATAAAGGGGCATCACCTAATGTTTGAAAATTTTCTAGGTGGAATCTTGCTAACGGGAGTTTATTGTTGTTTGATGACTCCGAATGAGTCAATAAAATCGACATCGAGTTCTCTTTATTTGAGTGATCGAGGTGTTTATATTGATGATCATATTTTATTCATACCCATCACCAAATTTCTGTAGTGGTTCTAATATCAATAGATTTGAATATTATAATACATTACAGGTATTCATTGCCGTTTATATATTTTGCGTATTGTCTAGTATGGCTGGTGGTGCTGCGTTCAGTGCTTTACGCAACAATGTTGAGACGAAGTGCCGTCTCATCGTTGCCTTATTACGCCGCGTTATATTCTATACCTTTACTCGCGTTCACGCATGCACTTTTTGTAGGTTTTTCAAAAATTTTTATTTTATTATTTTAACCTTTCAACTGGTGCGTCGTGTTCTCACGTTTCTAGTAAGCTTTCTTTTCACCCTCCTCCTTTTCCTAAAAAAGATCGAAGATTTCAGTAATTTTTGATAGGTTTCTATGTTTCGACCGTTGCCACCATTGCAGTTGTTAAGACTCGATGTAATGCGTTGTTGGTCAAAACATTAGCAAAGTGAAATGTTTGCAGTCATATTAACCAAATTAAACTCTCTCGTTCCCTTCTGTCCTCAGTTTTGGCCAAATCTCTGAGTCATTAACTTTACTCCAGATTTTATTCCAAGTTTTGAAAAATCATTCTTTATTAAGGATCGGTGATAGGGAGGAATAAGCATTGGACATTGCAGGCTGGCTTATTATACTACAGCTTCGCGTGGGTGACGCTATTATGCAGTGTGGCGTTGAATGCAATTCATATGGCAGTTGAGCGAGGCACACGTTTACGTACCGTTTGCGTGGAGATGCTATCTCGTGCTCGTAATCTTGCGATGCTTTTTATACACATGGCGCTTTTTGGATTCTCGCTATTTGCGCTCATGCTCTCGGCCTCAGGTCCAGCTTCATCTTCGTCTGTTACTTCGTCTGGGAGCACGATTGGTGTCCTTGCCACGACACTTTTGCTCGTTCCCTTGCCATCCATCTTCTACCTGCTCACTGTTGGCCTCACACATCCGGCACATGTCCTCGATGCTTCTTAGGTATTACTGTTACTATTTGTTTTTGTCTGTTCTCTTTTCTTCACGTTTTTGACAGATGCGCCCCTAAGTTGCTCAGTTATGTGGTGCCACGGTCCTTCCAGTATGGTCTATGGACTAGGGTTCCGAATAGTATAAGAGGAGGGCAACTTTTGAATTACGCGTTTTTTGGTGGCTTTATTCAGCAGTGAACCCTGATTGGAAGATTGTAGTGCAAATGTTCCGCAATCTTTTCTCGACTAAACTCAGCTTTGTTTGCTTGCGTGCATCATATGTTCTTTTCCAACCGGAGGGGGAGGGAGGAGAGGGAAGGTAGCACTATTAGATGCATGAATTTGGTGTAATTTTTTTGNCGTATAAAATGACGCATGAACAGTTCGATCTGAATCGTCAACTATTGTTCTAGCTGTTATGTGGGGTTTGAATCATTGCATTAAATCCATTGCCGTATCCAAGAAACACCTCAATTCTTCTTGTTTCAAGTATGTGTAGGGATATGGGCTCGTTGCGATTACATTCCATTGAATCAGCAACCACATTCCGTTAAATCGTCGGCCCTTCTCTAATCGTTGCGATCTGCACTCTCTCATATCTTTGATCTTCATCGATTCTTCCTTCAAAAACAAATAAATTCCAGTATCCTTATTTGCCAATTACTTTTATAAAGAGTTAATGAATCAGCCACTTTAAGTTCCTTCATCCGGTTTCCCTTAATAGCATATGAGTAACTTCTCCCCCAAATAGTAGAATGGAACTATAAATGCATCTTAAGAACCGTGGTCAGCTGCCGATTGAAGGCATTAGGATTTAAACCGGATTTTCGTAAATACCGAATATTTATCGAAGATTTCCGGGAGTTAACGGTCGGGTACATTTGGTGGAAAACGAATTCCGGCTGCAATCGAAAGAAATGAGAATCGATCGAGATTTCGTTTTCCAACCGAAGTTTGCTCGGTTGGCTACCATCACAATGCAAGTGCAGGCATAGAGGGGCACTAGACAACCCTTAGATACTGATATAAAAGAAAATTTTTTAAAATATTAACGAGAGATGCTTAGTGATTTTTATTTCTTCTTTTCTTTGCCGTATTGCTTATCGTTCGTTGAGTATTTCTCATGCAAAATAATAGCTCAATCGATTCGTTCATTATTCGTATAGATAAGCAAAAATAACCAATATTCTTTCACCAATTTTTCATAGTTAATATAATTTATGAAGAGGATAATCGCTCATCTTTCATGGACCTAAATTTAATGACGATGAATTTCTATAGTTCAACTGACGGAACTTCAGATATGATTTGCTGTAAAGAAGTTTTTGGAGGATGAAGAGAGAAAGGGAGG
>QEWY01000324.1:22935-65732 GCA_006503575.1 Baylisascaris schroederi
CATTAAATCAGGTTTTTTTTAAAATGGAAGAAATATCTAATCCGAGGCTTAGAGTAGCTTTCGATTTGCCTTTTATATATAGATGAACTTGCGGACATATGCGCCACCAAAATCGACATGCTTTGGTTGGGAAACGTTTAACAAAATGGTAAAACGTGTCGGCGGCGTTGCAAGGATATGTCTTCTCGTAAATGCACTTTTTTAACACATTCTAGCAATGTTATATGTATACGTATTAATGTAGGT
Source organism: Baylisascaris schroederi (assembly GCA_006503575.1). Lineage (NCBI taxonomy): Eukaryota > Metazoa > Nematoda > Chromadorea > Rhabditida > Ascarididae > Baylisascaris > Baylisascaris schroederi. The sequence goes on from QEWY01000324.1 coordinate 23,182, forward strand.
ATTTGTATTTGTCTGTCTGTTCCGTAGTTGTAAGTCCTGAGATCGCTGAAGTTAGAGTTATGAAAATCGGCAATATAATATATATTTTGGTATGGTATGTTAACCATTTTTCATGTTGGTCCACCAATGTTGAAAATATTTGTAAATAGTTATCCACAAATAGAAAAATTTTGCATGCGCTTTACGTTGGTTAGTTTGTATCGCATACCGATTGTCCGTTTATCAAAAAAAAAAAAAAACCTCTGAAAGATTTGCATAAGCAGTCAGGTTAATTAGTAAAAAATATGAGGGTATAAATTCTTGTGTTTATTACTTCCTAAGAACTTATGAGACTGCTTCTTTACTTGAGCAGAATGCAAAAAACGCATAGTATGCCATTTTTTTTCCTGCTGTGCTTTCCCATTATTTCTAATTCCGCCGTTCAGATCGATCGATTGTATTAGCTGTCGCTTAATAAAGCAATTACATTATTGCATTTGGCGTTTGCACATCAAAAATTTTCTTCCTTGAGTGCAGCCAGCTGGTTGTAATATAAAAGTATTGTTTGCAATGTTTTTAGTTTATCGATGAAGTTTGGGGAAGAGATAAATCAATGAACCCTGAGACAATAAGTAAATAGGTCGAGAAAATTTCAAAAAGTGTTCTAGTTTATAGGTGCATAACACGTTAAATCACTTCAAGGACTGCTCTATAGCGAATTGCAACAATCAAATAGATAACTATATACTCATATATGTGTATAGAGACACAACGATCCCATATTGTAGCTTAGCAAAACAATGAAAGTCCATTGATCCAAACTCTTAAAGAATGATTTAATTCATTTCCTCGTGTGTGGGCGAAGCCGATGAGTTGAGGATTGCTTTCGAAGTGAAATATGCGTATCATTGCTGACAGTGTTTAGATTATCTGTAAAAGTAGTATAAAATGAGCGCATATAATAGGCTAAAAAGGTATAATTACAGGTAGTAGGCGGGTGGTAAGAGAGATGCTTATAGAGAAATACATTTTGATAGCAGCATTACTCGTTGAATTCATCGATGGATCATTGGGTGATCATAGTGATGTGTTCATAAATTGTCTCTCTAAATGTGCCCAACAGAATGCTTGTCCATCGAATGTTGCGCATATTGGTTGGATTTTCGAACGATGTTTTAAGTGAGTCAACAATTATACTCTTTTTTTACTTAAATTTTTGAATTTTTTTCTCAATTATTTCAACTAAAGTTTCAACTTTAAATGAATAAATTAAAATATAATTGCAATAATTTGGAAATCGTTATCATTTAGGTATTATCACCATATCTCTTTCTTTACAAGTTTCATTCCCAATGATGGATCGACTCTTCGTGAAGTAGCCGAAAATATATGAAGAATACTTAAGCAGTTGCTAATTAAAATATGAAGCATACAAATTAGCTTTCAATAACGCATTTGGAAGATGGTGGCTTGAAAAAAAATTCACATTGTGGGCATATTTATGTGGCGTACATCTTAACGTACAATTTCATCGTTACATAGTTTCTGAGTTTGGATTTATAGCGCTTGTACTCTATTGTATAAACTACGGCTTCCACTTGAAGTTAGCTCACTTCTTTTTGCTCCCAATTTTGAGGGAATAGAATTCATTAATTGTTTCATTCACTTTCCTTTTAAGGCAACTAAAATATTATCGATTACAGTTGTAAATACGATTGTACCTGGGAAACGGTGAAATACTTTCGAGAAGTGCTACACGAAGATATACCTCAATTTTACGGGAAGTGGCCTTTTATTGCCGTACGACTTCCGTTGTTTTCTGTTGTACCTATCCAGGTAAAATTTCATAATCATTTGTTTTCGCCTTATCGTATTCATTTTCGATCCTATATATGATTACGAAAGTTGTCGTTTTCATTGAATTTATGTCATATTCCAATTGTTAGCAGCGGTGCCTTTATTCCGGTTAAATACGGTACGGGAACGTTTTGTATTTTGAATATTTTTTTGCTTCAGTTTATATATCCGATTGTGTTTTATCTTATTTTATCTATTTTAACAACGAGTGTAAAAGTAGTTTAGTGGAAACGATCATTGAGAAAATTCTTTTAAAATCAAAAAATTGCTTCTTATTAGAAAGAGTTCTTTCGAGGAAAAATCCATATCGAAAGCTTTGTGGCTAATATTTTCGTTTTTCATTCCGATTCTTTTCTTTATTAGTAGGCCACAATATGCTTTTCGAAGCTTTTTCATAAATAAAGAACTTTTTAAAGATAAACGAGAAAATTTCCGTATATTTTTATGATACCTAAGAGAAGAAACTGCTTCCTTCTTCCGCCGTTCTCCAATCCGCCTTATCATTCGATTGGTTTGCTTGAGATTTGTAAATACTTGAATCAATGTTTCATTTTAGGAATTGGCATCAGTGATTTTCTCGTTGATGAATCTGCATTCCGTATTAAAGATGTATCGTGCCGTACGTCTCCTTCCGAATCGTTCCAGGATGAAAGCTGTTTGGCGCATGTATTCCTTAATCGGCCTTATCGTTTGGTAAGTCCTATTAAATCGCACTCAAAAAATATAAAATAGAGAGCGATAGCGCAGAGGAATGGGCTAAACATCAATTGTATTAGGTGAACAGTCTGCAAAGGTAGAAAATAGAGATATTATAACATCTTTGATACTACTACCAGTAAATCATAAGGTAACAATGTAGTGAAGTGCACCCTAAGCATATTTTTCTCTTAGCTATACAATATGCAAAGTAATAATGCTACGATATGCAAAATATGGTGCATATTCAAATTGAGTTGGTATATTTATTTTTGAGCTGCAAAGTTTCAGCTCACAATAGCTATTATTACTAAACTTAGCTAATGATCCATTAAGTAGATCATAGTGATGGAAATTCCGTAGAGAGAAATTTTAGCTATCTATTAAGCGTAAAAACTTATATAAAAGAGCGGCATCTTGTGTGTTCGTAAAATACTTGTATTATTAATCTCCTATCTGTGAATATAGTGAGGGAAATATGAAAGAAAATCCCGAGAGGAGACATTTGCATTTGAATTTTTTCCTACTTTGGTACATAGTCTTTTTTTTTGTTGAATATTTTATCGTTGAAGAAATACTATCGTTTTTAAATATTCCTTTTTTTTATATTATATTTGATTTTCTTTCTATTGATTATCAGAGGTAATTTTATAATTTTAACTATCGCTTCTTCACCTTTTCAATGATCCATGTTAAAAGTAATATATTTCATTTTTTCACCTTTTGGTTTTTTTTCACTTTTTCCATCTGTAGACGGTTTTTTCAAAATAAAGAATCGTCTTTTATGGGATCGCGGCATTTCCATCTAAAAAAAAATTTTTTTTTCTTATCTTTGAAGGATTTGCTCGACGTTATTTCATTGGGCCGACTTTTGGTTAACCGAATATCTAGATTATTTTTCCGCATTCGCAATAATTGTTTATGCATTATTCGCGAGTATATCTTTATCTGTGCCATTCTTACAACGTTCCGCTATCGGAAGATTTATGTAAGTGATTTCTTCGGCTATTGAGGGATTTATTCAAATAGGGTATCATCTTTCATCGATTCGTTCTACATCCAACCACCCACTATGTAGCTTTATATCATTTTACCTTCTAAATTTCTCAAATGTAAATGTTAATAATATGTAGAAATCCGGGTAGGTAGCAAGATATGGTCGTTTATAAAATTCGATGTATGACCTTTTTCTAATTCTCCTTCTGGGGGCATTTTGTCAGCAATTCTCGAGTGGAGGTGAAATCCATTGAGCGGACGACCTCACACTAATTTTATCTTTTCGTTTTGTTGTCTGTGAAATTTCCACTCTGCGTAACACCTACTTTTCTTTTCACCTTTTTGCGTACTATCTTTTCTATTACCTTTTGTATATATCAACTTTTCTGCTGCCTTTTATACACATAACCTTTTATCAGATTTTAAATATGGTTCTTTTTATTGCACTTTTTTGCACAATATTTTGCACAATCTTATTGCACAATATTTATTGCACTTTTATTGCATATTGCATAAGTATTATTAGCAATTGAAATTGCAATGTTTTCACTTATTGAGTGCGATTATTGCAAAATTAATGCAATATCGATTTTAATGTTGATGAAAAAAATAAGAAAGGATTTGTTAATTGGTGAGAGATATATCAATCGATTTTTTTATAGAGAGATAATAATTGTGGTTTTCGCTTCTCTTTTGATCGTTGCATTTTTTTTAGTTCAGTGACTTACATTTTTTTCTGTTCTATATTTTCTCTTGTATTCGAATTTTGCGATCTAATCGATATTTTCAGTTGGCTAATATTATTTATTATATTATTTTCATTTTATATTAAACATATTCGAAACCTTTGGGTAAGTTTTTTTCAAATATTTTTATTTTTAATCCTTTAGAGAATTTTTTAAATTGTTTATGTAAATTTGCACATTATATGAACCGAAACGCAAAGAAAAATTCATGCAAATATAAAGATTCTTTGTGTGGGCTTTCTACGATAAAATGTATGTAATAAGTTATAAGTAAGTTTATATAGTAGGCGCGAATGTAGGATCTTAAAACTGAGTCAATCTGTTCGACTTTTTGAAGTTACTTTATAACATTTCAAAGTTATCCAGATTTCATTCTACTTTTATTACTCACAATAATTAGTTATATTTATTATCGAAATATTTGCACTGTTTCATTTTGCATATTCTTTTGAAGCGTATACAATTGAATTTTTTTTAAAGCATTTTTTACGTTTACAATTAAAGCATTTTAAAGGATTTTTAGATACGTTTCGATTACGGATATAATATGCAATGTTGCATTTTATTCTCGTTAATGACTGCGTTGATCTATGGCTTATGGATGGTGATGGAATGGCGATCGAGAACATCTTGGGGACGTAGATCAATACCGTTCTTAGCGATCGTCGTTTTTGGAGGCCTAGCCTCTATACTATTGGAAGTAATATTCTATATCAATAATAGAAAAATTAATTCTTTTAATAATTGAGTAATCGACAACGTTACTATTTTATCAGTAATTATAGAACATGGGGCATTGCATGTTTATGTGATCGATATAACGCTTTAGCTCTTTTCAATACAATGGTTCTCATTAGGATCCGAACTTCAGGTCTTCAGATTTGGGCTGACCATTTTGTATCATTTGCCATTTGCGCCATTTTTCACTGCCCTCTTGAGATGGTGGAAAGGGTTTCCTCTATTCTCTATTAGAGCTTAATTGGGATTAAAAGGTTGTATGTTTCTTAAGAGGATTGAGAGTGAGGAAATTCTTCACTTTTATTCGTCATCAAAGGAATTGTTTTGGGAGCATGTATGTGAAATAATGAAAGGAAGGAGAAAATTGAGTAAATAAGAGAGGTAAAGGGGTGTTTTTTTATTTCTTTATTAGAAGTTTTTTTTAAAATATTGATTCTAAACTAAAATTTCAGAAATACTTTAAGATGCTATCGTTGAGACTATAAATTTTTGCTGTTGATTATAGGCACTATAAATGTGAAACCAATTCAAATCAATTTTAATAACATATTAAATACTTATTAATTTTCATTAAATATTTCTTAATTTTCCTAGCCGTTAGTGCGGCTCTCATCCTAGTGGTTCGAAAGGGAAGGCACATGGGTGGAAGGTTTCCTCTGGTTTCCTCTCTCCTCTACTTAAAATGTTTTGAAGTAGGAAGTTGTAGAAATGAACCAGTGGAGGCTGAGTCTACAACCTATTGCAGTCGGCATAGACAAGAGATTTACCTACGAAATCCCTACTGACTATTGTATTTTCAAGTAATTAGACGTTCCCTTCAATTGCCCGCTTCTGTATTTCTGTTGAAACGTCGAAGTTGTCGTACATTAGAGTGCTGTAATTTTACCTGCAGCATGGGAACTTCAACCAAATTTTTCTGGATTTGGCAGGTAATCTGATTTATGATTGTTTGCTGTAAATGGTAATTTAGTGCCAAATTTATGATATTTGCAGGTGTTCGATTTCGTGCCACTATTTTGGTTGGTGGATGCACATGCGTTATTCCATCTGGCCACTGTACCACTACCTCTATTTCTAATCAGATTCATCCAACTAGAAAATGAATATGAAATGGATTGGCCTGCTGGTACCATTAAACTCGCCTAAATATTTATTTCCACCCTTCAATAACAAAGACCACCCATCAGAAGGATCGATGGATAGGTTCACTCATGTACATCTATGCGGGAATATGTTATATAGTAAGTGACAACTTTCTATAGCAATTATGTTTTCATTAAAAGAGTCAATATTGAGATACTGAAGGTTATTTAAGGTCGTTCGGGAGGAGGTGAGGGGTTGATAAAATTTAATTTCCTCAAAGAAAAATAATAATCTAAGAAGAACGGTGTAGTCTTTCTTAGGTGAAAAAAAAGTACAGCCACATATTGATTGATTATTTTCTACTTTGATGAATTAAAATGCGTAACTTTAGCGCAACGAAAGGGAAAATTGCGAAGGAATGTTGTGTGAATTCGTTTTTGTTTTAAGTTTTTTTTTTTTTTGCTGACAAACGGCTGGTAAAAGTTTTCACCTCTTTTAATTAATGCTCATTATCAAAAATTATCATCAACGTTATTGATGGGACATCACCGTCAAGGACAATGGCTGTTGTAAGCATAGGATAGGGATGAACAATGAAATCTGTGACCAATCCAGAAATGTGCTGGAGAGGGAACGAAATCTGGAATAGCTGTGGTATAAGATAAGCGAAAAGTGACACCCAAAATATTCCGTTTTCATATGAGGGAATGCAAAATGGGTTCAAAACATTGGCCAACCACCTAAGCCATCGGCAATTCAAGACAAAAATTTCTGGAAAAGATATAAGAACCTTACATATATTCGAAAAAAACCTTCTTATAAATTAGATGAATCAACCCACTCAATTAAGAAAAAAAACCAAACAATCGAAGTCGAAATTATTCATTTTCATCAACAAATCTATCGAATATGATTATCGCTTGCCAATTAACTATAATTCACTAAAAAATTTGCATAATTAATGAGTAACACCTTTTGTCATTTCGATGAAAAAAATTCATTCACTGAAATCATTGATAACACATCATAGCATTTAAGAAATACTTCGATCCCACATTCAACATACTGCCGCATAGAAACACTGCATGGGAATCGTATGTCATATAACATCTTAAAGTGGCGCTTTTGTCCACTCGTTTTTATTTAGACGCTATAGTAAATGATCATAATATACTGTGAGTATTGATACGTTGGTAGATTGATGTGTGAAAACAAACAAACGTGCCTGAGAGGATCTTTTTTTAGTTGACCCTATAGAGGTCGAGGAGACTACTGTATTCACCAACATGCGGTATTAGTAACGATGGTAGACTAATTATGGGGAAATGATGCTATGTGTGACGTAATGCAATCGAGATTTCAGGCATAAAGGTTCTAGTAATCCACTCAAAAGTGGTGATACCATATTTTCGTACTTAGCTAACCTGAATTCACCTACCGTTCACCCTGACATCACCTGTACTATATATATATATATATATATATATATATATATATGTCTGATTGCCCTAGACTATACTAGTATGACCTTAGGTCATATGTAGTGAAGTCGTAGCTGTATTGACAAGTCCAAAACATCCCTTAATAGCATTTTAATCATAATTAACATCACTTCAAGTTATTATTGGCTTTAGTTATGTCTCTGACAGGTCCGAATACTTTATTTCTTATATTTTTACCTTTATTTAAATGTATTCCTTTTTATATGTATTTTTTTGTTTTTCTATAGATTGAATGTTATGTATTGATTTGTGCATTCCACATGGTGGTTGAATAAAATACAAAGTGCAATTACAACACTGCGAATAGATAATGCAGTTATGTGAATGCGTTTGTCGTGCGATCGAACTTTCACCATATTAATTTTTGGATTAATGCGAGAATGAAGGACCGACGGAGTTTTCTAGATCAAAGAATTTCCTTCTTCTTTTTCAAAGAATTTCCGCTCTTTTTTGTACACTTTCTAAAAAGGGTTTCCTGTGGGGTCTAAGTGAACGAACTTGAAGAGGGCATCACATCTGAGCAGCACAGTCGTTGCTACCTTTTCATGAGTAAAATGGGATGAACACAAGGATACGTATCTTCAGTTCCTATCATGTTGTTGTCACCCTGAAGGAGGTGGAGGTGCTGTGAATCGTAGATTCGGTTACGATGATCGAAAAGCAATGTGTGACTCCAAACGCTTTTAGCTATGTGGATGCTATATTCTACATCGTATAAAAAAGTTTAATGGTTCCCAAGGGTGGTATTCGTATTGTTCGTGACCATTCGCGGACTCTCAGTTGATATATATTTTCGCAGTCGGAAAATACCGGCAACCTAAAATGTAGCACATCCATCCTTGATGGTTCCCAGCCATCGCTTATGGATCCCGGCATGAGCGACAAAGGATGTTAAAGCTGCTTGTTACTTCCACCATTTAATTTACCAGAAAATGATGAAATTTAGATGGTCTAATTTGGAATGTCCTCTCATACATGTTGACGGGTGACTACAAATCGACGAAATTGTTGAACGATTGAACTTTGCAATCGGCAAACACAAAACTTGCCCAAAATTTATTCTCTATTTCCGAATAGGTGATCTTTTATGCAATGTGGAATCCTCCATTCCAACTTACATATGCGATTAAGGCTCGAACAACTGCCTTTCTCAACGTTTGCGCCAAACGTTCGTAACTTTTCGGTTTTCGGTAAGAACAATACTTTAGTTACAGAGCCGACACATCCTCATCAATGATCCTCTACGACCTCATAAACGATTGGGGAGACCTATAGTTACCTAAACTACCACTATTATCCCACCATATTTTGTGGGCAACCTCTTGAGGCAATCGATGAGCAATGCAATGGGCAACCCCTTGTGGCAATCGACGGGTAATGCAATGGGCGACCCCTTGTGGCAATCGACGAACAGTGCAACGAATCGATATTTGTTTGTTCATTTTTCATGAAAGTTATGCACGTATATAACGAGATTGTCGTTTTCGTGCATTGTGAGGATGTTTTGTTGATGAATTCGACCTTCTCAACAGGTTATATGAATAGTGTTTCATCATCAGATCACGAACCAGATCCGCTGTTTTGTCGATTTATTCCAATTGAGAATATCGTTTTGTTTATATTTAAATGATCGTTTAATTTCGTTTACAGTTTGAGTTTAAATTGAAATAAACCTGAAACACTTTGCGTTATCTTATTATTATCAGTCATTTGAGTTTGTATATGTTTGTTGAGTGCATCGATATAATTTTGTATGAAAATAAAATCCAACAAATTCGCTGATTACGGCTTTTCCGGATTCGAATTGAAAGTACTCAGGAAATGTTTCAAGAATTTTGAAAGTTTTCCACTTACCTTTTAGAATTTGCAAGATGGACTCCAATTATATCATATACGACAAATTGAATTGTATTCATCGTATTTTGATATGGAGAGAAAAGATGTGTTGATCGATGATTACATGTCTTACGGCGAAAACAGTTGCACTACTCGAGATCAATAAGCAAAAACGGTTAAGTACACTATATGAGAACTTTGCTCCATTGAAAGGTTATTTGTTTGGTTGTACACACAAGGTTTATACCAAATGTTTATACCATTATTTTTAGAGGTGTATACCAAACGAAACGTTTCATCAATAACCAAAAGTCTATGATTATAAATTAACGTTAATTATAGGTTTCGAGTGATCTTTTATAATAATGTATGAAAATCGTATTGAACAATTTTATTGATGCGTTAACAGAAGTGCATTGATATGCGCAATATTTGGCAAACTCGATCTACTGTGTAGTAAAAACAAGAAATACGAATTCTCTATACCATCCCACTTTAATTTCTTTGTGTATGTCTCTATGTGAACATACGTATCGACAATCGTTGTGCTCAAACCTGATTCGACGGTGTTCATATTGATACGTGGAAATCTGCAAACGTTATTCCTTTTTTTTTACCATAACAGCTAGCTATCGATAGTGTTCTCATAAATTGGTTATTTATAACATGTAATAGAAAGTCATGGTGGTATTGTAAAGCAGCATTGCAAATCTTCATAGAATGGTTATTGCATAAGCTCTGCGACTATTTATCTATCTAATAATTCCCAGTTGGTTTATGCCTAGATCAAGGCTTAAGCCTTCATATATTCATATATCTCAAATTTCAACCTGCTGAACCCTTTCAGTTTCATTGAGCGATCGGGTTGCCTTTTAGTCAAGCTGCTTTCTTTACGGATCCTCAAACGATACGATTCTGCTAATTGTAAAAAATGTGTTGCTGATTATTTTTATTCCGTTAATATTTTATCATAGAGCTGTCAGGTTTAATTTTGGCGATATGATGCGATCACGAACAGATTCAGTCCATTGTGGTACCCTATCCGGTCTAGTTTTTACGCTACCCAATTGGGTATCTTCTATGGTCATAGCAAATGTCGAATTGATATTAAATTACAGGTGACAGGTAATGTACAGATAGTGCAGCATTATATTTAAGAAAGGTGCCTCATAGTGTGGTTACTGTAAACGTTGATCAAACTTGCATGCAGCTTTTGAGTACTAATTAAGATGTACTTTTTAGCTGTATAAAGAACGACAAATCATGCTTGGTATTATCTTGTTTTTGATAGCAGTTGCATTGAGCCTAGTGATATATCGAAAGCCGATAGCTGCTTATTTCATACGAAAATGGCGATTTATGCGTTTGATAAGCGCTTTACCCGGTCCGAGCATATTCTCGATCGTCGGCGAAGTATGCAAATTCAGCCTTGACAGTGAAAGTAAGCTTATACAATTTTCTTAAATGTTCATGTTCTCATAAATTTGAGGTTTTCCCGAGTATTGCCCAGGTATTTGGCGCCTTAGTCGCCAGCCGTCGAACCACATCCTGTATGTCGCATTTAAGCATTTACCATTCAGCCATGCATTTTTGGACATCTATTCGAGTTTGAACTATCGTAGAAAGCAGATTTTAAGACTCAAGGGGTAAAATTTCCAATTTTTTGAGCGATTGTAATTGATGGGATTCCTGATTGAAGGAGACTTTATAGTTTTTATCGAATTTTTGAACAAAACAGATATAACCAAAAGTAAACATCTTTCTCATCTTTCGACAAATGAATCTTTCAACTTTTCCTCTAATTTTCTCCAGCCAGATAAGCGTATTCGCTGAATCCTGCATAAATTCTCAACGTTTATGTTTAATCGATATGCCGATCGGACCTAACAGTTCGTCAAGCTTTGTTTTATAACACTTTAATCCTCTTAGGCAACATTTCTGTTCATTGAGCCATCACCAAACAACCGTAAAGTTTAGGTAATTAAACCAACCAGCGCAGACTTGTAATGATTTATCAAACCTGCTTAAATACCCAAGTCTGAAGGCTACCTGGTGATTGCTCACTCGAAGGATTTCCAAAATGGAATAAAATTTAAGGTAGTCACTTGACAAAATTTATGGATTATCATGCATATAGTTAATTCGAAATAGTAAGAGAATCATATAGCCAAAATGAATTTCTTCGCATAGTTGTGCAATATATACCGAATTGCTAATATTTGCATATAATTTTCAGAATTTACATATCAAGCGGAAGCGTTATTTCGTAGGTATGCATATGAGAATGAACATGGCATTATGCGTCTTTGGCTTGGCACATGTCCGCTCATCTTTCTAACACGTGCAAAAAGTGCAAAGGTTTGTGCACATTTAAACACTATTCACCATGTTAAACGACATTGTGGAACCTCGGAAATCTGAATGATAATAAGATTGACCTGAGGTTACTCTATTCTAATGATGACCTGAGGTTACTCTATTCTAATACTATTTCATATCACAGGTTTTTTAAACGAGTGACCTGATCGTTGTGCAAGGTTACACGTAAACGTTTGCCTGGTCAAACTTTAAAGGCTTTTGATAACTTATTCCATTATTGATAGTACTGTAGAATATCTATACGATAATGACGATAGAAACAGTAATACTGAAGTGTGTACCGTAATAACTAAATTCAAAGGTGATAGGAAACTCTAAGAGCCACTTCATCGGTCTTCATTAGATTGTACCTATGTTCATTTAGTTTAATTTCTACCGTTTTATTTCACATTCGTAATTTAGGTAATCTTGGAGAGTACAACACTGATCAACAAACCCGAAGATTACGATATTTTTAAACGTCTTGTGGGAAGTGGAATGCTCTCAAGGTAAGGTTTCATTGACCTCTCATTAGCCTATCATATATATATTAGAAACATATCTCTGGCCCTCGCTGATCCTTACTTCGCATTCTAGAGGATTTCTTATTCTTTTCCGTCCTCCATATGTATAAAAATCCCATGGTTGGTATTAGATCGTACAAGTGGAAGTATATGCTAAACTCAATTATGTTTCTGATGGAATTTTTTCCACTGTATGTGACGATTCATCGCAGCGAACAGCTCTCTTTTCTAGAGGATGAAGAATCGTTTAGCATAAGGTGGAGGATCTTCCCGCACGGGTAGGTAGAAAGCAAAATCAGCCTTTCTTGCGAGGGCAAGCAAGTAAGAGCTGAAGTCGTGTCGACTAGGATAGACGATTTTTTTTCCAAAACTTTCGCTTATCGTTTACTCAAGTCTATTTTTTTCTATCGTTCTGATTCCACCTCAAAGTGGATAGTAAGATGGGAATTAGAAAAGTAGATGCTAGTTGGTCCAAATCAATTAAAATGTGCTTTCTCATGGAGCATTCTTGCCTCTTTGAATTTTCCCTTTTTGATTGTGCGTTTCATGCAATACCGTCAAAACTACCTATTACTGATGTCATCGCTATACTCCTATTGATGACGTCATCACCATAATCTCTAGTGTGATTTTGCCGATAGTGCTTCTGTACTTTTCTCTTAAACAAATTCCATCTTTGGCATAAATTTTCCGCCCATTATACACCAACAAAGCAACAAAATTGCCTCAGGCTACATTCCAAAAAAAAATTCAAGCATGGTTGCCGACAGCGAGTTCGATGCTTTTTTCGCAGTTTATTTTGTTCTCTTTTTTCGAGCCTTCTATTTAAAGCGATGCTTCGACGACCAGATATCCATGGATTTTTTTTCCAAGATAAATTTTTCAGCTCTGGTGAGACATGGTTTAAAGCGAGACGCATTCTGACACCTGCATTTCATTTCAATATTCTCAATAAGTACGTTGAAGTATTCAATGAGCAATCAAAGGTAAGACATCGACATATCTTTATATTAATAACCTATTATGGTATTGCAGTTATTAAAGCATCTGACAACTCCACAGCCTTCCGTCATTGCCTAGATTGTTCGATAGTCCCGTTCCTGTAGAATAAAACGGAACGAGGTGAGATCCATACCCTCACCGCGCCTCATGAGCTTCTCCTACCCATCGAAGTACTTTGAGTATTTTATATTTTATAATAATATAACATCAACATATATATTTTTTGAAGATTTTATTGGAGAAATTAGAGCGACATAGCGATACGAATGAAACTTTCGATATACTACCGTACCTTCGTTTATATGGACTCGATGTAGTCGCCGGTTAGCTGATCTGTATTCTTTCATCAGTTCTCTGATAATTAATCAGTGATCTTGCCGCCGTTGATCGTAGTTTCAAAGTGACAGCCTTAGTACTTTATTAATAGCTTTTTTGATATTAAACACGAATGCGCTTTTAAGTACTTACTGGTGCCTATAGAGGTCAGGCCCAAATGAACGAGGTCAAGCTCTATGTGGAGCCATGTTTTCGGTCGACTTCAACAAATTCGTCTCTTTAGTCGCTATGATCGGCAAATACATCTCATGAAAAAACTTTTTAGAGACTTTTAATTGCAATTTTTCGAGAGGTTTGAATAGGTAGAACTGAGAACTAGATAAATCGAGACCATCAGAAGGGATGTAGGCATAACATTTTGAATGCAAACCACATTTTTAGTGAGGTCGTTACACAACTTTTCAATTAACCTAAGATTATTGGAAATTTTTTAAACTAACACAAGTTGCGGCTGATTGCAATCGATATTTTTCAAAACTTAGACGTGATCACAGAACCGAACTCTGATACTTCACACTACAATCGGATGCGTTATCCATTTAGCTCTATAATCCCAAAAGACGGAAACGCTAGGTATAATTTCCAGCCGTGCTTAAAAAAGTTTAATTTCAGAAACGGCAATGGGAGTATCGATTGGTGCGCAAAGTGGTAGAAACGCCGAATATTATATATCATTAAAGAAGCTATTAAATCTGATGTGGGCTAGAATCCGATATCCATGGTTCTGGTTTGCACCTATCAGATGGCTTTATGGTTATGATGCAAAACTCGATTATCATTGTAATGTTTGTAAGAGTTTAACAAGAAAGGTGAGCATATTTAATCTTGAATAAAGAAGCAAAAAACTTCTTATACTTCCATTGCCATATAAGGCATAATCTTAAACAAATTCGCCCTTATGTATTATTTTTCCCATTGTGTTCCGTCGCCAAAAAGTTTTATAGGCTGCATTAACTTCAAAATACATCATCATATTGGAAAAATACACTGTCATATTGAAATAATCCAAAAAACTTGGGCGAAAATATTTAGAAGGTACAAAGCCTTCTTTGAAGTTTTTCACCAATGATTTTAATTAGTATATGAAATGTTTTGCTATCAAATATTCTTTATGTGCATACTTTTTTCAGATAATTGCCCAGAAAAAGAAGGAATGGGAAGCATTCGATCATCAACCATCGATGGAGGAATTATCTGCGAGTGGAAAAAGGAAACTCGCATTCCTCGATCTACTAATGAGCGTACGTGACGAGAATAAATTAACCGATGAGGATATTCGCAGTCAAGTGGATATGTTCATGGCTGCCGGTCAGTTTAGATACAGCCTTTTTCCTGGATCATATTCCTGGATCATTTGCTTGGCACGTTCAATCGCATATATAACGTTTTCTTAGTGCACTCATATTTGTTCTATAAATTGAAATGTGGATAAATTCTAAATGTTGAAGCTGGATGAGAGGGGGGAAGGGCACTGCTGAAGGAAGTAAATCACTTTCGACACTACTGCTGGCTACATTTCATGGCAACTCTTTCCCTTCTAGTAATTTATAGGTAAACTAAATCCTACGAATTTTAATTCTAATATTCTAGTTTTATGAGTTATGAAAGTTCATTCTCTGAGTAACCTTCTAATAAATGATGCAGTAAGTTTTTATATATGCTTATAAACTAAACGGAATTAATTTGTAAATCACTGTGCAACTTATTAATGTAATCGTTTTCAAAAAAGGGAAAATTAATATGAATGACAAAAGGTAACCATTTCCTTCCTTAAGTGAAATTACGCAGGTAGCAGGTAGACAAGCAGGTAAAGTAGAAGCAAGCTAAACGGCCATATACATCTAGCAAAGAGTATTAAATTTAGAGGATTGAAGAGAGAATCAATTAAAGCTCTTATATACTCTTTCCAATGGCAAATGTCATCTTAGGATGATCTTGAAGAGAACGATATCCTTAAAAATTTTTTAAATATTGAGAAAAGCCACAAATTTAGAAGGAGCTAACTCCATATTTTTCAATGAAATGTTCCATGTGTGCGCTTCCTGAGGTTACGGATCGACCCATATCCTGAGGTCACAATGATAGACGCATTAGGAATTCGGTCGAAAATTAAAGAACATCAGTACGCGTGATGTTCAAAGATGAATACATCTTTTCCTCTCGCTTCAGAGTACACATAAATTACATAAAGCTTTGTTTAGTTCCATAACTTCCACATATTACAGCTCGATTACTGAACCATCAAATTTGCAATCACCTTTCACATAACCATACATATTTTCTTATCTCAAAAAAGCGAAACTTTTGCCGCCTGATGTCGAGAGGTTTGCTTCAACTCTGCATCGGAATCTGCTTTTTGTCCACACATTTTGAAGCTTCTGTGTTTTGAAATTCTAGTCGGTTTCCGAATCTCGTTGTCAGTATTCTAAATAAAACAATCTTCAGGTAGTGATGCAGTGACGGCGCAAATAGGATTCAATCTTTTCGCCTTAGGGCACAGACGTGAAATCCAAGACAAAGTCTACAACGAGTTGAAAGAGATATTTGGTAAGCATTTCGTTTATATTATTTTTCTGATGCTTCATTGTATGTCTTTGCAAATTTGTATGTTTAGAAAGCATTGTGGCATCGTCGTATCTCTGATGGTTGTCTGTGTATGTGTCTGATAATTTCAACCTATGGGATCATCGAAGCATGAGTCGCAAGATACTGGATGACCTTCACGACGTTGATCCAGAAACTTTATAAGCGATTATAGACATTTCAGGATGCAAATAAATTTGCATAGATTTTACATCATGCACATAACTCATTTCGAAGGCGATTAATCGGTTTGAAAGATGATATAAGATAGTCAAAATTTTCTATTTGTTGTAGTTACAATTTTCGAATGAATTTAATTTTTATTTTTAAGGAGAAGTGGATCGTGATGTTACGGTTGAAGATATGACAAATATGAAATATCTATATCAATGCATCTGTGAGACAGGTCGAATAACACCGAATGTCGTCTTTCTTGGTAGAAAGATAACCGAAGATATCGAAGTGTGTAAGTGAAATTGTTTTTTGAAATCGAGCAAATTCCCCTCTTATAGGTCCTTTCTCTTCATCCGCTATTTGTTTTCTTCTTCGTTCATGTCGATCCATGCGTTTCGATTCGGTGACATATAACAAAGGATTTTGAGTTGTATGTTATATTATTAAGCAAAATTATAGTTGCTTTATTAGTTAATATATTCTGAAATGATAAAAGCAGAGGTGTAACAAAGGTATTAAAGGATCATCACGTTGATTGAGGTACTTCCGAATGGTTGTTTTATGCGGTTATCCATCTCTAGAATAGTTGTTGTTTTGGTAGAGTTACCTTAACTTGAACCAACGTCTATTTGAAAGAATAAAATACAATCTTTCTAAAATCAACGATTAAAAAAACAGTTTAAAATTCAGCGTTTATTCTTTCAAACCGATTTACTAGAGTGCTCCCGTCGAATTGAAATCCTCTACTGAAATATTATGAAATCATAAGAAATACACGTAATAAATATTATAGCTGCAGTTGTAATCTATGTAAGATTATATTTAGCAGATAAAAAGATAAGGAAATAAATTATAAATTACAGCGAGATTATTTCCGGTTGAAAATCTTATTGCCATAAATAATTCGTTTTAAAAACAATAAAATCCACATTATACAGCTGTTGATCTAAGTGAAGTGAATTTCCAGGTGGATACACAATCCCAGCGGGAGTTACGTGTGTGATTTCACCATTCGCTGTTATGAGAGATCCTCAGGTTACTACCTGTAATTTACTTTTTCATGTTGTATTACCTGGTCATTTGTAGGCATGGCATACTGCTCCTCTTTCGGTCACTCCATATCCGTTTCAGCTTAAGAAGGGAAACAGGAAAATGGACTTTATTAAATGCGGTACTTATAATTCTTAGTTTTAGGGCGAAGATTTGCTACAGTAATCTTTTTCATTCATCTAGGAATTTTGCTTATCACTTCGTAGACTACTGTTGCATCAATAGCCGTTGATATGGTCGCGGATGCCACCTGATTTGTTTAGCTCAGTTCAAAGATGGCGTGATCATATGATGGTGTGGATTGTATAGAAGCCATTGCACGATCCGGATATCGTCGTATAATCCGGTTGTCATCGATCATCATGAAAGGTGCTGAATAATGTAGATTTTTTTTCAGCATTATGATAATCCGGAAATATACGATCCGGAGCATTTCTCACCGGATAATGTAACGAAAAGAGATCCATTCGCATTTATTCCATTCTCTGCAGGAATTAGAAATTGTATAGGTAAATGTTGCTTTTTTATATGAAGCAATTTTTGAGATAGAAATAAATCAAAGGAAGCTTTCTTTTATTGTCCATCGTATTTAATGATTTTCTATAACGTTGCTAAACTTATATGTTTCTTTACTCATTTATAGTATGTTGTAGTGTGTTTACGTTTTAATTGAAAAACGTATAAAACATGTTATGCGTCATTAAGCTTAATTAAGTTTGATGCCAAATTACGAGAATGAGTAATCTTCGTGAATAAAATTTTTGATCGAGTTATGCGTCTCTAATTGTCGAGCTCTAATGCCATTCCAAATTATAACTTTAAAAAATGTTTCAACTCATTTCTGATGCGAAAAATAGGATCGAATCTGCTTACTTATAAGTTTTTTTATTTACTATTTTGAGGTGGTCTATTGAATAACATCTTATATTGTGAAGGTATTTTTCAAAATTAAATTGCGTGAAAATTTCAAACATNTTTCTAAGAAAAGTTTTTACTCATTCTTTGTTACCCTCACTCGACACAAAAGTGTAGCTATGGTCAGCACTAAAAAAACTTATATAAGTTAGGAAGTAAACAAGCGGGACAAACTAGAAGAACAATCGAGCCCAATTTATGATTGAGTGAGTAAATAGCATTGTTGGGAAGTTGCGAAATAGGAGAGAGAAGTTTTAAACAACCAAAGAAGTTTTATAAGTACTCATTTTTTGTGGGATTTTAGCACAGTGCAAATGATGCACCTAGTGGGATGAGAATCAAGAAGTTTTTGCTTGATGGATTCGAACTTTCATTTCTCAATTTAGCCGAAATTTTCAAATCTTTGGTAGATGAGTATTTGTCATTTATGTAGGCTTTCGTAAACATAGCACGTAAGCCTTTCGGTAAGTTGTAAGTGTAAGGCAGAAATGAACAGGATGCAGATACTCGAAACGTTAATGATCCATGCTCAAATGACCATGACGGAAGTGGTCGTAGCAGAAATAGCTCGGCGCACCCTTACTCTATCTAACGATCCCCATTTACCAATCCACAACCACAAGCAACCATTTGTCAATGTAAACCTCAGCCCACAGTCTGCTGCTTACCTTCCCACACTTCCCAACCCCATCACCTCGCAATCTACTGTTTACCACCCCTATAGACAACTTGCTTACAATCTCACAGTCATCCTCACCACCCACTATTGTTTACCACCTCACGTTTAATCTTACAACTCATTCACCTTACATTCCATCCATAACGCAGCCTATCGCCACAAATTTAAATCTGAGTCACCCAAATCGCATTTCACAGCTCACCCCCTCCCTCTTCCCCCTTCCGGGTACCAAGTCCTAGAAATCCAAAATGCCAAAAAGATAATACTATCAAATCCACCTGGACAAACTTTTAAAACCAATTTTCGCTAGCTCAAAGTCGGACCGATAGAATTTTCAAAAATCTGTCGATTAGATTTCGAGTTGCGAAAAAATCAACTTTGGGATTTCGTTGAGTGGGATAGATAGAATCGTAAACGACGAACATATCGTTAATATTCTTTTGAAAATCACTGCAGTCGAATGTCATATAAAAATTATTATTGAGATAAACGATTGCCTTCTGACCTCATAATTTTCGCATTTTTTTGAAAAATTTTCAACGAATATTTTAGTTTAATTTCGAAAAAATTTTCTACTTTAGCGTGGATGGAGTGAAGTTAGAGAAGGAAAGCCTCTTTTCATAGTGCGTAACCACTCAAAAAATTCAAATTAAAAGGAAATGACTGTTTTGTCTTTGAACTTAATGAAAAGAATTAATCTTATTGCGTTGGTCTCCTCCTCGATATAGACGTTTCACTAAACGTCGACAACTCTATCATCATTGGGTTATTTACTGTAAGCTAATAAAAACAAGCCCCCCTGCCCCCCCTCCACTGCTGAAGTTCAATCTTTATTCTTTCATCACATTTTGAATATGCAAGAATCTGTTGGAAGAATCAAGTTATTTAGCTGCAGGGCATGGAATGCATGCATAATATGGATCGAGGGTCTACAATGCACAAATCTTAGAGACGGAGGTTATACAACGTATAGGTTGTACAGTAACGGGCGTGAAGTGTACAAGTTTTACAGGTAGAAGACTTAAGGTATACAAGTCCTAAAGGTAGAAAATATGAATGGCGCAATTAGTGCACGTAAATAGTACTCGTTATACAGGTGGTAAAGGTGAAGAGCGTTATGTCACATAGGTAATATTTACAAAAAGATGCAATAATTGTAGAGGTGATTTCTCTACATGTAGACTACTAGAAAAAAAAAAGTATAAGAGAGCGAAAGTACTTTTGCGTAGAATGTTCATTGTGCATATATCAACGCAAAACTATGTTTAAAAAAAGCACAATAAGATATGTTAGGATTACGGTTATGTAAATATAACTCTCATCAATTGTTTATTGCTAGTGTAACTTTCAGAAATACGAACAACTCTATTAAAGCAATATGATATTGTGCAGTTTTTTTAGGAATTTACATTAGCAAAAAAGCACTATTCGGAATATTTAGTTGTATATTTTTCAACATTCACATAGCTCAAGAATTACTACCACTATAGTCATAAAATTTGGCAAGCGAATTGCATTGCATATCTTTAGTATCGCATGTGAAAAATTTTTGTGGTTTAAATTACGCATCTCGCATTAGAGAAAATCGTGAAGAGTTGAATGCTTGAAAACTGCAAGTCAAAATTTACATATGAATATGCAAAAATGATTGCTTGAAGTGTGAAAACTGCTCTATCATAAGCAATAGTTTTCGTATTTTTCATATTCGTTGAATTCGGTTGCTTGTCACAATTGAACCCGCAAAAAATTTCATCATTATGTTAACCTTCTGCGTGCACATATGAATTTTTTTTGGATGTCTTTACTTTATTCATTGTGTGTTAATGAGCAAAGCGTTCGTTGCGAATAAATACCTCTGCATATCGCTCTCACTTCCGCCTGAAAAAATAATTTGTAAAGTCGAGTGAAGGTTAGGGCTTAGGTTCGTCTCCAGCCCGTGGAATGCTTACAAGTCGTTTCACCGTTGTTCCGCCGAGGAGGAAAGTCTAGACTTACTCCACGGTTCTCGTTCCGCCAAAGTGCTGGGCTCAGTGAATGGGTAAAATGGAGCTAAGGAGACCGCTCAGAGCCTACTTACAGATGAACACATCGTAACCAATGTGAAAACGATGAACGATTATTTATTTATTTATCGACCACTTTGTATTATGATATATTAGCAATATGCAATCAAACGCACCGACTATTTCCATAAAATGCAAATACAAATTACATTCACTCATCAAAAGACAACACTTTCTGATTGAATGCTTATTAAATAGGCGCTTATCTCACAATAATTTTTGAAGTTTTCAAATTTTTTTATTACAATCTAAGAGATCAAACAAAAGAAAAGCAAAAAAAGTTGTATCTTCTAGTACTTCAAATGAGGAATTTAGCTGCCTGAATACGCACTTCTATATCAACAAGTCCTCTAGATTGTTTACTTTAATTGAGTAGATTTTTATAATGATCCATCCATATAATCTTCATCTCTCATTCTTTCTCCATTTTATTAGTGCAAAGAATTTGTGGTCGTAAATTGTTAGTATTGATGAAAGCTAAAGAATAGACCATCGGAGATGGAGCTCTTTCGAGAGATTCATTTCTTTTCGCATTTTATTTATTTATTTACTTCTCCGAACGAGTTGCCGAGAAAAGCAAATGGATTCTTTCGAATTGCACTCAAGCAAATCATCTTTAGCAATTCCGGTTTACTTTACTTCAATTCCAGTTATTTCAAGCAGTCATTCCGGTTTTATCGGCTTTTAATCTACTCTCTTCATTCTCTAGTAGACATTCATACAAACCGTACAATTTTATCCCTTTCAGTGCTGTGAACAGCACAGTCGTGTAAGTATGCAAAGAGGGAGAGAGGAGGTGGGATGCAGGGGAGTGAAAGGAAAGATGACGGTGTGTGGAGGATATACATGGACAACTCCCTCCCTAGAAGTTCGACCACTTGTCTGCAGATCCTGTAAGGTTCTGAAAATTTCTATGAGTCCTGGACGATCCCCCTTGAGTGTTGCGGGACATTCTTCCCCTGGAGTCTTAGATCCGCGGTTAGAGAGATGGGTATCCAGTTTGGCGAGGATAAGCAAGCAGTTCCCTTCCTACGTAGAACAAAATAGGATTCGGAAATTTCCCTCCTCTCCTCACATCAATCCCCCCTCTTCCACACCATCCATCGAGTGTTTCACAGCTTGACTATGTTTCAGCGAGCCCACTAAGGTGGTACTTGGTAAAATACAGAAATCACTCTTTAAATCTAGGGCTAAATTCTAACACTGATATGTGATTGAATGTTTCAAAATGAGTGAAAGCAATTTCCATGCATAGACCTCACAGATGAAATCGTTCATGTGATAGCAAGTTGCAATAATTTGTTGTATTTCTTCATAAATATACCGAATAAGTCACCTTTTCGTATTTTCCATTTAAATGCTTTGTATGAAAAGTAAAAGAACCTAATACTAATTGAACGGTAGCATAATGCACACTTCGTTAATATAAAAGAATAAAAAAGATCTGAAAACACATTCAGTGTCATAGCCTACAAAGACATTCATCTCCACACAAATTTATCAACTCTGCTTAATAAAACAAACTCGATAAGCTTACCAACGATTTAGAATATTTTATCGAAACTTGATATAATAATCGTAATGTTGAAATATTCCATTAAAAATCTGCTAATAAAATATTTATTTGAAAAAGAAAGCCGATTTTAATAAGCGAACAAACAAATAGAAGTATAGAAGTTAAAAAGAAAGAAAGAATAGAGTTGAAAAAAAAAAAAGCCTAAACGAATGAATGTCCCCTTGAAAACTGGAGAATATTCTTCTATTTTGAACTGAAATTTATTCTAAAATAATTTGACAGTACTATATTCACTCATAAAAACTTTACCAGTAATTTTACTTGGAATTGAATAATATAGGTCAAAAAGGTCAAGAAAACTGGCAAATTTATGAAATTTTTTGGAATTCAGTCTCTCAGACAGATCAATAATATGAATCTTTCAAAAACAAAACGTTGCTTACTCATTTCACCTCCCCAACATCAGATCTACAACTTAATATATTTTATCTCTAAAAAAAATAAAAAAAATAAAAGTAAAACCAATTCCACACCATAGATCATCACTAAATAACCATCAAATGCAATTGTCGTGACGTTCCATCATTGATAAGTGGGCACTGTCTGATGGAGGAGTAAACATAAACGCAAACACAGACATGTGTATAAGCCTACAAACATGACATCATCACAACTCTTTTTTTGGAATGATTTCTGTAAAAAAACATATAAGTATAATGTGGTCATTCAAAGCAGATCAATTCAGATCAATGCTACGAATATAACTTTGAAGCATTTTTGGTTCAAAAATATAAGTAATGCGACCCTAAATACATACTGCAAAAAAAACTACCAATTAAGCAAAATGTGGCAGAATTGAAATCGCATAAGAACATACTTCAAAAGAAAAAAAGGGAGAAAAACCGACATAAACTGGGCAGAGATTTGTTGAGAAGTAATAAGTGCTTTAGTGATCTTTCAATAATCACATCCTTTTAATAGTTAATCTCGATAAACATTTCCTTTATCAGCAAATTTCAACTTGCTACATTCGCTACTCCCAACAAATTCAATCACCGGAAGAAGTAATATAACAAAAATAGAGGCTAGAATAACAGAAAAATAATACTGGGATGGGTTAAAACTTCAACTTCTAAATGTGTTTCATCGTATAGTACAATCAGCAGTGATTACTAAATGGCAGGTTAATAGATGAAGTATACTTTTTAAAGAGCAGCAAAGAGTAAATGTGTTCGTTAGCAAACATTATAGCAATCGTTGATTGGTAGAATTATAATCGTCGCGAGTGTTTCATTCGCTCGCTGAATTCGACGTTCACCACTGGATCGTTTATATGGATGTCGATCGACAGTAAAGAACCACGAATAGAAATGAAATCCTCTCAACCAAGGTCGCATTAATCGACAACGTTCCTCACCGTGAGTGTCGGTTAATGTCTGCAGACTCAATGCTTAGAGTCCAAATAGAACAGATGATTGATACTACAGAAGTTTGAATAGATTATATATTTCATAAGTGTTATGAATACATCCGATCCTATTGAGTAAATTTTGGAAGAACTTCTTAGCAAAAGGATCCATCCATGAGAGCGATCGTTCGATCAACGTTATTACGCCTTAGCACTACAAGAAGATTCCTAAAGAATATCCTAGTAGAGGGCGAAAGGAACATTTTATAATACGCAAATCGCTTTCAAGTACTAACGGATTACTGAAAGACAGCAAGCACAAAAAGATAAAAGTTTTTACTGATGCTCTCTTTATTTGTTTATTGAAATGTAGGGCATTAAAATAAGAACTTTTAGACAAAAAGGCATATGGTAAATTCAAAGGATATCAGAAAGTGACCGTCTCACCCTGTCTTGAACGTGCACACTAACTCAGATTTTCAGGATTACTCCTATGAGAAGAGTGATTGACCTTACCTGCATTTGACAGGTACCTTCCTCCTCCATGAGACATAAGTAATTATTGAGGCGAGTCAACGAGCCGGAAATATTATATCTGAAAATTGCATTGCGTCTGAATCAAAGGCATCCTTATTTCGAGATGGAAGTTCGCACAAATTTAGAAGATTCGTTGAACGATGGTACTTCGATTCGGATTATCATAGTTTCTTCAGGAAGTTTCTAGCGCTAAAATGACTGTGATAGATCAAAATTAAATGTAATGAATGACTTCAAAATGTCTTCTATTTCTCTTAAAAGCCAACAAAGAAATTATTGCAAGCTTTCGTTACTTATAATACTTTAAGAGTTTCATAATTTTTGTAATTAATCGACATACCTGAAGCCAAGACAGTGACCATATTCAACCCACTGTCCTTCTGTTTTAATATATGTGTTTTGATCACCGGACAATATTTGATGCCTTGTCATAGGGCGCTTTTCACGAGGCTTCTTGCCCACGTCTGAAATGTATGAATTGAGAGGTCTTCAAATGAAATCTGATCTATTGCATCACAGATGTCATGATAGTCTAAATCAAATACTGCGATTGCATTTATTGCCTCTATAAGTGAACCTACTGTTGATCTAATTTTTACCTCTTGATAAAATAGTAGGCAATGTTTAGTGGGTGGACTATGATATGCAACATTTTACTGCTGCTACATTCTAACAGTACATTTCATCGTCTGAGTTTATACATTAGTGTTGGTTATGAGTCTGATTTCGGTGACTTCTATTAGTGAAATTATTAAATATATTAGGATCCATTTAGTAAGATTTCATCGTCTAAGCGATATGTTCATTATCTTAAGTTCTATCATCACCTTCGTTTTATTAAACCACTTAGATTTTAGAAGAAACTCTACATTATCTCATGCCTCATTAATGGAACGCATGCAAAGATATTTTCTCATGAGTTGAAATCCTTCCGACTTGAAATTTTATCAATAAAATCTTGCTAAAATATTTCCCTTGATAATAATCAACTATGAATAGAAGGGAATAATATGGCTTACATTGAACTTCAACAGAAGAGGAGGAAGAATGAGGTAGCGATTTTAGAGTTTGTCCTCTTTGTCGTCCCTTTAAACATCTGTAACTCAACTGTAATTACTCAACTTGAATACCTATGCACTATTAAGTGAGTATGAAATTTGAACATACCAAGGTGTGGGCACTTTCAGCGGTGTGAAAAAGAGCAATTTGAATGTTTATATTTGGTAATGAAGGCAAACAGAAATTGGACCGGGGTCCTGACTCAATCCTTTGCTCGCCTATAATTTAAAAGGCTCATACCTTGGGCTTAAAATTGGTTCACCAATGAGTAGACGTTTGAAGAGCTTTTTTTTCGGTAGAGAAATGCTATGCTTTGCACAATATAGCAAAATGCGTATCTTATTGCGAAGTAGTTGAATGTGCTCAAATAATGACACTTTAAATAATCTTTGAAGAGGGTCGTTTCTGTGAATATATGCATAAAAGTCGTCCTTTTATTCTCGGGCACTATTCTTTGCTTATCACCTATGAATAAATACAGGTGTGTTCATCAACATAAATAATGAGCTCCCATTAAAAAAAAACAAACTTTTTAACAAAAAAAACGATTTAAATGTGATTGATATCCTCATCCGATCTGATTTTGAATAATATCAGCATTCCAATATTTGCAAAATAAATCAAAATCGAAAGGAAAAAGAATTTTGGCGGAAATAATGTGATCGATACAACTCACACTTCTTCACATTCGCTTAATGTGAGAAAATTGTTAGCGCTTAAACCACAGCCAGTATAGTGGAAACCTTTGCAAGAGTTTGCGTCCTTATTGAAATAGTATCGATTCGACATCGGTTCACACCATCGACCACGATCCAATGGTTCTGTGCAGATATCGTAAACTAAATATCGAAATTTTAGTATTTTCTCTTCCCACCGTTGCCTTTAATAACAACGTAATTGTGTAAATAATGAGATCAAAAATTTTCAGTGAATTTTTGATGTTCTTTCAATCAAAAAAAAATTTTTTTTCTAAAAAAAGACGAAAACTATTTATTTCACAGAGATGTTGTTCATCAGAAAATCTCCGCAACCCATTTCACCACCTTGATGACGTGTCTTGCTGGCGTTACATCTCCGTTTCACCTCACCAACCTTCACGAACCATATGACGTCACTTCATCTTCTAACTTTTCGTCATCTTCCCCATAGCTTAGGTTGACTCATGTAGTCGCAAATCTTTGCATAAATGCAACTCTTGAACATTCTTTGTTTCTGATTTTACGTTTTCACCTCCATCCTCGGTGATCTGTCTTCTAGTCCCTCTGTTCTTTACGGAAACATCAAGTCAAATACAGTTCTTATTCTCCTCTTCATTGCCATCTTAGACGAAGTCGGTCCTGAACTTGAGTGTGGTGTCACTCTGCACCTTACATCAGGAACTCTCGCAACCTTGTGCTCTCTTCTCGAATGTCGATTTCTTTAGTGGATGTTTCAAGGTATATTCACAAAACATTCTGTCTGTTCGTTTGACATGCGTGATACGGCGTCGAAATCATATGCCGAATCCCAACTCTCTCAAAGTTTGCTGCTGTAAACTGTGTTCCTTTACCGAATAACGGAATTTCCATAAAACCAAGTTGATAGAAAACAATTTTCAGCATTTCAATAATTTGTTCTGTGGTGAAATGAAGCATACAAATGAATTCTGGCCACTTAGGATAATCCGCCACTCCCCACGGTTAACTGTAACCTTCAGTGATTTCTTTCCCAACATTATCCATTCGCGAACAGTCTTCTCTTATCCATTCTTGACGCAGGCAATATCCTCAGGCCGTTATTACAGTAAAGTTTACGGGAAGCATAATAATAAACTACAGTGTCTTAGATCATACAAAGATCAGACTAAATACTGCAGCGATTGAATTCGAAACACTATGGTATGATAAGGAAGTGGTCTTGACGAAACACACATAAATGGAGGGGCATTATGGCTAAAAGAAATCGATGTAGTTAGGCATTACGGAGGTGAAAAATGAGGCATCACATGCTTATACATACGGTCCGTCGTGGCCATCAAGGTTTGTGCTAATCATCCACTACCGTGTGAACAACGTCAATATGACTTACCAACTCCAGGAACTTCGCATGTCACTTGGCACAATTCAAACGTCGAGAATCGGTTTGTATTTCCCTCGCAACCACCCCAAAGAAATTGATCGCATGTACCTCGAGTCATATTATAAAACCACATATAGCGCAATTGATTACATGGACCCCAATCTGGATAATAGGCACATTGCTCTGAAATGTATTTGTCGGTACAATGGCATGAATCACTGATAGAAATTTAATCTTGATATCCCAATATTCTTCCCTTCTACTTGAAAATACTGAATTGAAATATTCTAAAAGTAAGAACATTTGAATCTCTAACAACATATCTTGAGCATTAAACAAAGAACACTAAGAATGAGTGGATACCTGAATTAGGACGAATAAGACCTGCACATTGCCTATTGCATGCGTATTCGGTTGCGAATCGATTCTCATTGCCACCACATCCACTATAAGTGAACGGTTCGCACTTGAGTTTTTCCCAGTTGTAGGTCCATCTCTGATGGGTACGGTTCGTACCCTCGGCGCATTTACCCTTTTCACGAGGCAAAAAGCATACTGCAAATTCAACTATGGTATAATATTAAGAGGTGAGCAATCCACTTAACAGCTAAGAGGGCATTTCAGAGGGTCCCGTATCGATGGAGTAGTGACACTGAGGTAAGATACTAAAAGAGGTGTGTAATTAAATTTTTAGATAGTGATAACTATTAAAACACTTTTATTTGGTGGTCACCCGTCTATAAAGGAACTTTCGCGGACATCAAACAAATTTCATGGTGATGGAGAGACGGATAGAGGTGAATGGGTTCCCTCAAAAATTTCGGTGCTACGGACGCTGCATCTCCCGAAAATTAAGCCTATCAAACTTCCTATCACTCATTGCTCCCTGCCTTCCTCTCCTCTAAATTTTCCTGAACCTACGTCATATTTTTGAAAACCTATACTTTGCCTCGTAAAACTTCGAACTATGGGAATTTCAGCTGCGGTTCCTACCTATACTCATTAATTTTTTTTTTCCGTTTGTTTAATGAATGCAACTTATCCGTTCACAAATTGTTCAAAGCTGATTTTTCAGGAAAGATCAAATATATAAGTGATCTCTTTTGGGGATTTATTCAAAAGTAATGTTGCATTTACCGGATGGTTTCAGAGGCTCATCAGCTGTAAGCATATTGGAAGTGCGTCTGCAGACTCGCTCACAAGCGGAATACGTGAAGAAACGATTACCGTTGCCACCACATCCGAAATACCAAAATTTACCACAACGACCTGCAAAACGACTTTAATACCATAAGGAATTATATTCGATCCAAGCCAATGATTGAACAGCACAATCTAAAGTGCTCAACGGCCTCAATATCGCTAACTAACTGCTAAACAGCATGAAAAATCAAACGATCCCATGGAGGTCATAAGATCACAAAAATCATCATTGAATGTCGTCGGCTTGATTCGGCGACGCTGAACAGAATACACTCAGGATGGGCAGTAGGAAATTCAATGACCAAATAATGGAAGGAAATCCAACATTCGAGATGAGGGAGGGGAGGGTCGGGGGGGGGGGGGGGGGGGGNGGGGGAGGGAGAGACAGATATTAGCCTTAAACGACTTGCTTACGAATGAATCGGTTGCGCAGAAATTTCGAAAAAAACAACGAAGAAAATAACTCCTCATCCGTTCTATCCAAAGCGACCATCCGGGTGCATCTTATCAACAAGCATTTAAACATTCAGGACAACGTCTTCATAGTTCAATTGTTCCAAACATCTCCATAAGAGTTCCATAGCAGACGTGTTATTCTGTTGTTTAGTCGTTGTAAAATGCACAAAAAAATTTCCAGCATCTTTAAATATTGACAGATTCAACCGAGATTCAAACTTCGATAAGAATTAACGTACAGGAAGGAAGTCAGTCACCTGTCAAGAATTCAGGTATAGCAGGTCGTTCTATAAAGTGAATTATGCATAAAAAACTTCACTACTTCAGATTAAGTGATTCTCGAGTTGACATCAGACAAATAGGCACACAGACTATCGAAATTTCGAATGCAATTTTGCTAACACGAACAAAGGACAGATTTTTTAATGGAAGATTCGTACAGGCAATCGAATGGGTTAGAGTGTGACGGCGTTACCGTATGTTCAATTCTGTGGGATACCTCTGAAAGTGATCACTCAGGTGAGTGTAATGCAAGAGCATATATCATTGCCAGCTTATTCAACATGCCTCCCCACTTATTCCATATACATATATATATAATTTTTTACCAATAAAGACTATCACAAAGTTCCATAAGGATCACTATAAAGACTATCACAAAGTTCAGACCGATGCCTGGTTTCTGATAGCATTTTCGCACTCTTTGAATGCGATGCGAAGTTAGCTTTTCACTGAACGGAGTATAGGGGGATAGGGCGAGTGGGAAAAGAGACGGGGATTTCTGCATTTTCGTTTATAACGATGATTCACTATGAGAACATAACTAACCTAGTCATATTTCTGATTAATCCAGCATACTTACCATAGTCTTTATTGTAGTAGTAACGGAATCCAGCATCCTTTTGACAGCCCACATCACTACGTCCATTACCAACTGATAATGGTAAATAGCAATCGGTCTCGAGGGCTGAAAATTAGTGAGTCAACATTCTTTTTAGTTAAATTCGACAGCATTAACGCAAAGGAAAATTTAACCTAGCTGGTCGAAATCCTGGAAAACGCTAAGAACTTCAAGCTGGATAATAAG
This sequence comes from Baylisascaris schroederi, assembly GCA_006503575.1. Taxonomy (NCBI): domain Eukaryota; kingdom Metazoa; phylum Nematoda; class Chromadorea; order Rhabditida; family Ascarididae; genus Baylisascaris; species Baylisascaris schroederi. The sequence goes on from QEWY01000324.1 coordinate 53,623, forward strand.
ACATTCTTTTATGAACGTCTAGGCTTTGAGTATAGAAACAAAATCAAACTTTTGCGGAGCAAATGAAGAGCTTAAAACGCGTTCGACCTTAAAAATTCCTCATCAAAATTTTTTGCTTACAATTTATTTTTTTTTGCTAGCGTTTGCAACAATTGCTATGAACGTTGATAAAAACTTTAACGAGAAATACCATTGATAATTTGAAACGGTTATCGAATATAAATTACAAATGTGTTCATTTTATCTTTAAAAAAAACTCTTTAAAGATTAGAATTATATACGAGAAAGTCGGCGAAATTGATTGCATGTATTCTGGCATTGTTGTAGTGTGAGGAAACGATTTCCATTGCCAGCACATCCTGAGTATGCGAATGGCTCACAACGTCGATTCTCTTTATTATAGTAATATGCCGGATATCTGAATAAGGATTTACTTTCAATTTACTTATAACTTTACACAGAAGTTAGTAGTACTTATAAGTAGAAAATAGTCATGAGGCTGATCGCTTTCGAACTAATTTAACACTTTATAGGAGCAATTCCACATTTTGCGACCATTTAGGTTAAATAAAAGGTCGAATAGGGGAATGCTTTATGGTCGATTAAGGAAAGAAAAATATAATTCATGTGAAGGAGAAACAATTAGCGACATTATAAACTTAACTTGAGAAGAACTAATAAGAATTTCATCTAATATTAAATAAAATAATAGATATTCACAACATTAAAATAGCAAACATCCACAATATCCACTTTGCTTCAATGACGTCATTCATGTCACCTCATAGCAAAGTAGACAATTTGCTATGTTTTACCTGTTGTCACATTGATAATATAGGCAAGAATTTTGTAATTATCCTGGCATATTAAAATTTTTCAGGGACTTTACTTTCAGGAATCTTTTAATTTCGTTTAATTTCGAAAGCATAAACGCCTCATGCAATAATCTACGACCGTTTGCCCTAATCTTTTTTCGCTTTAAATTCTGTAAAATTCATTCTCAGTGCATCCACCACAAAACATCCACCACCTCTATAGGTCAAACTCTTCATCGTATGCCTCGTCGAAGCATCAGTAAGATGATAGAGTAATAACCAAGCAATAATAAATATTTTATGCCTATATTAAACCCAGATTAACATGCAGGAAGAGCAACACCAAGCAACGCACAAATTTTTTTCTACCAAAGATGTCGTCCAAAAAATATAAACCACAAATATCATGCAATCACAATATTTGATTGCTGAAAGTTTTATATGAGTATCATGCGAGGGAATTAAATATATATAGGGGAGATTTGTGAAGCGCTAACCGCAAAAATCGATGGTACTTCCATTGATGTCTACAAGTTCAACAGTTAAAATGGAAAATTATGAAAACGAACGTAAAAGTAGGTCGTGGATCTTCGATAAAGTAGTAATGAATGGAAAAAATTTTTAGCTAAGCAAGAGTAAAATCCGGTGTCATAAAAAAGTGTGAGTAGCTTAAACTCATTCTAAGCTTATCGAAAGGCTAATATCGACGCCTCATAATTTGCCGACGAAATCGCCCAACGATTCTACCGACAAACCGAGACTGACATATAAAAAGCTTTTAGATTTTGAATACGCCAGAGGCGAAAACTGTAACCCTCCTCCAGCCCCTCCCCTCCTCTCCCTTCATGAAAGCCGAATAGCGACTCAAGTAAGGAAGGAAATAGTTCGAATTATCGTTAACCTTAAACGTTTTTCGCATATAGCTGAGTCAAACTAAAATAACTAAATTATCCTTCCAAGCGCTCAAAACTACCAATGAATGCAAAAGAAAAGATAGGAACCTTTAATGGGTTTGTGGGTTTGACTCATCCATGAGAAGATAACGGACAAGTAGCAAAAGTTCTTTTAAATCTGAACTGCCAATAAGAAAGTTGACAGTGTTGCTGATGTGAAATAATGCCCCATGGGGGTATATACGTTAGTGTAGTAAGCATTTAACATAGCAATCTAATTAACATAAATTTTGACCTTAAAGTCCATCTATGAATACCAAAGTTACATCATATATGAACGGATTAATACGCAATATAGAAAAATACCAAAGAATGCCACTTTTAAGGGAAAAACTTTTAAGGGCAAAACACTGAAATTGAGGCGAATTGGACGATAAAGAAATGATGTTTCGTGTTCAACAATATGAGTGATCAAATCCACTCAGCGTTTTATCCTTAAAATTTGAGAACCTTTAAAAGGATTATGCCTTATTCTTTATCGTTTCAGATCATTTTTTTTTCACTTTTTTCATTCCTAGCAAAGTATGAATAAAAGAATATTTTATATAAAAAATTTCTTGAAGCACTTACTTTTCTTTACACATTCCAGGTGCTTTTTCTTCGAGACATCGATATGCATCATTCGAATTTACTTCACTGATACTTGGTAGAGCTGAAAATATGTTCTTATTCAAATACCCTCTCACTCCATGCAACTCATAACGGATATTCAAGAATTTTAAGAATTAGTTCACTAGAGTTTTTGATAGTAAAAATGAGCTATAAGGGTAATACTAGAAGAAATAATGCCCATTTGTTTACTAAAGATGAAGAGGATAGCGGTCAAACAAAGAATCATTAATAAAAATAAAATAAACCTGGCATTTCACAAAGCCATTGACATGTTTCTCTATCGTTGAAGATATTCTGTGAAGATGATAAACAACCATCATACCAAAATGGACGACATAATCCACTATTATGATCAAAATGCCATTTCTCAATCCATTCACCAATTCCACATGATTCCATATAATGTGGATCGAATTTATCGATGCAATACTCTGAAGATACACAAATCGATGATTACGACTGATATAATTATCACAACTTACCAAAATATCAAAACTTATCAATGATCAAATTGTATGCAAACTTGCATATTCCTCTATATTAAAGGTATGAAGAAAACATTTAGCATTCAATAGTTATTTGACTGTTTACGAAGGCGGTAACAGTATCGTTGGAAATCATCCCCACTCTCAGCATAACTGACTAGTTGTCTCGTAATGAAAATCAAATTAACTGGAGAGGAAAATATTGTGATAGAGACTCCTTGGAATGTCTAAATCGCACATGAGAAGTCCTCTGCTCCGCAACCTCCTCCACACATTTTTCCTCCATCCTCTCTGTCCTTTCTCCCTCTTACTCATCTCAATCCATCCTTTTGAAGAACATAAATTCACAGGTTTCGAAGTTTCATGATTAGAAGCACAATGAGATAAAAACATGCTCAAGGGGATTAAACTTTTTGGGATTTCATGGAAGTATATGAAGGAGCGGCTACGTAGATAATTAAGACCTCCCACACTGTATCCGTCAAGAAAACACTAACAACTTGAGAGCAATAATAAAGCCATAAGCTGTACGAAGATGCCTATGACATTAGCGGAATGACCAAAGTTAGAATTTGAGAATTTTGCATATCAAATACTGATAACATTCTATGAATATTTAAAAGAAACTTGCTTGGTGTCACATCGTCCTTTCTCCTTTCACAAATCCACTGGCATGTTGCAAGTGTTGGAAATATATTCTCGGATAATCCTCGACAATTACCATACCAAAACATACGACATTCTCTCCTCTCGATATCGTAATAGTACTGTATCTTATGTCGACCATCAGTTGAGCATGAACGTTCATATGCATGATCGAAAGGTTGCAGGCATGACCCTAAATTAAACTTATTAATAGCGTTTGAAATGACAATTCTCCATTTCCTCATTTCCCAAAATTAAGCATCATTCAACGACCACCGTTCAATTTCGAGGCGAGTACGGTAACTTTTCGCATACAGTAGGCTGCTCTGAATTGTGCGACTGCTAAGAGCGTATTTTCCTGAATTCTCAAGTCATGCAGTCATTTTTGAAGTACACATCACGACAATTAAACTGTCTCAGTTGTTATAGGCTACGCTAGTGAATGCAGAAAACTCGTCGACGAAGATCCCATCACAAGCATTTTCAATATTTGTGATCGCTGTGCGAAATGCATCCCCCAATATGACCTAGAATAACTTACTGATAAGATCGCGACTAGGACTCTCGCATAGATCCTGGCATTCTCCGTAGTCGGAGAAGAAATTCCTCGAGGTGGATGGACAACCACCGAAGTAGATCAGTTCACAGCGTTTTTTATCGTGATTGAAATAGTAACGCTTCTCGAAGTATCCATTCCGGCAATCGCCCAAATACGCTGGATCGAATGTATCGAGACATGACCCTTCAAATATTTTTATCTGCCTAATTTCACACCAATACGGTCTATATGGGCTTTAATTTAATGTTCATTATTTGCACAATTCAATGACCATAGTAATATACAACTTATAGTTTGCACTATCTATATCGTCTCACCATCTATACTAATCTATACCACTACCTGTACCATCACTTTCTATGACTGTTTGGGTGGATAAAAGAAGAAAAATGATTCAGTCATTTACACACTGGTTACAAACATTTGTTGTATGTGTCAGCACGACGGAACAAGATTTGTAGTCATTCGTCGTAGAATGAAAAGATTCCCTCGGTGGGATAGATTCGTAAGTTTCTATGCTTAATCCACCGTTTTGGGAATTTGCTAAATTATTCAGCGTTATAGCGATAAAGTAAAAGCAGCAAATATGGACTGCATAATCCAATCCTGGAGATGTTCTCTAATAGATGAAACAATCTATGCAAATCTGATGGTCATGTGCAGAAATAAATCTAACACTCATTTATTACCTTTCGTTCAAGTTGAGTGCAAACCTACCACTTAGACAATACTTACTTATTACTTATATCGTCTACAATTACTACTACCTTATTCGATTGTGGCAATTTGCGACAGTAAACCACTCAACGTATACAACGCTTCTATAAGACGAGTTCTCTGCATTTTTTTTTTTGTGCGAATGAACCCTATAAGGATATGGCCAATTTGCAAACTACGCGAGCAACACTAATCACTCTTGAAAAATTGCATCAAAACTGGTTCGATAAAATTGAACAGATCTCTTAACTAGCGCATCGAATTATTCGCTTCCATAATCTGCACAAAAAATATTTGAAAAAAGTTGTGGTTCTTCTTTGAAGCATTTAAATTTTCACCCGAAAATTATCGTCTTCAAGGACATTGTCGGGTGGTAAAATTAACTGCTATGAGTAGAAGTAGTACAAGGAAAATCCAACAAGCATGAACGACTGGATATATAGAGGCTTTCCATAAACACACAAACCAAAAAAGGAACAAATATTTCATAGAAGATTCGAGGTGAAAACGACTAGCTGCCCTCAATGGAGGAATATAAATAAACGCGCAATTCTATCGGTGAAGGAAATTATAATAAGACGTAAGTAAGAAGGAATGCAAAAGCCTCATAAACTACGGTATTTTCATTTGGAATCGTTGATATAAAAGTAAGCTTTCTGCACCGCTTAGCGAATACCGTAGTTGAGTATATTCAGTTCACCTATATAAGCAAATTAACTGCAGTCAATCGTAGCATTCGTATAGATATCGAGGCACCAACTACCTCACCTTAGCTAACTGACATGAAAACACATATGATTGTGAGTACCTAGATAGCACAACATACCAACGATTTGAAAACTGAATGGAAAAAAAAACTGCTAAAGTATATCTCGATTCAAACAAAATAAATGAAATTCAACAAATCACATCACATTTATTGTACTGCTTTATATTTAAATACAAAATATACAGAATCATTATCGGCTGATATAGCCTTGAATCAGGGATAGGTTGTTGCAGTGGTAATATTTTCTCAACCCCATAACAGCCAGCATTCCTGTTTGGAATACATTGCCAGCTATAGCACCACCATTTTATCGAAAGCGTTGACAAATTGGCGAAGCGGTGTTGGCAGTGCGAATTGCACCGAAATCGAATAATATACGGCTCTTGTCCAAAGAAAGACCCGAGACCTCTACTCTAGAGAGGTGCATGGAAAAGAAAACAAGATAAACGGGGCCTCTATGTGGATTATTTCGAATAGTTCATGCTGGTAATGGGCAAGCTGTGAGCGAATAATGGACAAGTAATGGACATGGTCGAATCAGGCACAACACGCATAACAATTTAACAACAATGTAGGCAGTAATACATGACTGAGATTTACGTTGGCGCCACAGATGAGCAATCCCCCTCAATGAACTAAATAAGAAGTGAAGCGCAAAAAACAGCAGCAAATTTCCAATTTTTTCAAGAAGTGAACCGCAAAAAGAAGTTGAACAGATACCGTTACATTTCATTATTTTTTGTTATATCACATTTTTTCTTTGACAGGGAATTTTGGTATGCTTTAAGGATGAACTAAATAGGGATGTAGGACTTTCGGCTTCTCCAGCGTCTTTTGCGGTCACAAAAGAGAGGTAGTATGCCCATGTGTGACTTGGATAATGGAAGATTATGAATCGTTTTTTAGCACTTCAATTTTGTTTGAGGCGTTCAATATATGCAATTCGATCATATAAATAACAACTTAATCACAGCTGTTGAATGCTGCTTCGAGGGGGAGAATATTCAAACATAGGTCAAGCACGATAAACAAAGAGATCGATTTGTCTATGACAAAACTATTGGCAGATTCAGAACAAGGACTTGAATGACGTCATATGACGTCACTTCACATGAATTTGCTGCAAATTTTTACTACATATTCATGCATAGCTAAGCAAATTCTTTTTCATCTGTTCGCCTATAGCCTGAAAGTGAATTAGACATATAAAGGCAAAGTGCGAAAGCGAGAGTAGGTCTCACTTGATTGTGGTTTAGGATGTGTTCCTTCACATTTCCACTGACATGTGGGCAAGTCGTCAAAGTTGTTTCTACTCAACGATCGACATCCATCATTCCAAAACATTTGACATGTGCGAGTATCCGCATTGAAATAATATCTCGTAGTCCATTCGCCATAACCACACGATCTAGTCAAGTTGAGATCAAAGGAATCCAAGCAATCCACTGCAATATAGCTTATAAAGGCGACAAATCCACAAATACGATAATCTTCTCTTCACTGTCTCTAGGCTCATTTCCTCACACCCACAATGCCTTTAACCACCTATATTATCATACGCTCAGAACAGCTAATTCGACAAATGGTTTCTTATTTACAACTTTACTCGACGTCATCGTTTTATTATCTTTCTTCTAATTAGTTCTCTCGTCCAGTCGAATAGCCGCTTTATAAAGTTTACTTTTGCTTAAATTTTCATGATGAAATGAACCAACCAGTATAGGCTCGATGAATCGACAATAGCACCTTCTCTACCTCGACGCAGTGATAGGGTATAAAATAATAGTGGTACAGATAAAGTGAGAACAAAGCAAATGTCCTACGACATAATTATTGGTGAGTTTAAGGTAGCAGTGGAAGGGTTCGGTTTAGGGTTTAGAGCAGTGTAGTCACCCTCCCTATTCACCCCCATCCCCCATTTGGAAGCAGCATTGACTCCTAACCGGAACAATTTCAGGCTCACCAGCCACTGCAACGGCGGTCGCAAACTGTAAACTGAATTGTTGGCCAATATCGAATTTAGAAACATCGCCTTCATCCAAATCTAGTGCGATATCCCTTTCATTCTCCTTTGTGGCCGTTCTGCCATCGCCAATCAAATTGCTTCTCACTGTATCATCCAAATCAGGAGCAGTTATGCCCGAATGCTCACTCGCATCAATCGTATCCTCAGATGTAAGAACCTGTAAAGACATTAGAGTATTATAATTTCTATAACAAGAGGTTTATAATGCTTGCACTGAGATCTCTTCACTATGACCATTCCATTCCTCGTCAAGCGAAGAAAAAAAAGCAAAACCTAATTTATTTTGTGCTGTGAGATGAATTTCACTACGCGTTTTTATCAAGAATACGTGTTGTCCATACCTAAACAACTGTACAACAATTTTTTACCTAAATGTAACAAAAATTTACCCGTGTGCAAAGGAAACCTAAAATGTAAAACTGCAAACCGCATATTTTTTGATCGTTTCCAACCTATGCATTGTAATAGCAGTTAGCAGGATAATATCCCCTTGAATGCAAACGACTAATCTATATACCAATGAATTCAATATTATCTAAAGAACAACACGATGAAATTATCCTTTGAATAATATCGAAGTCATCGACTCAGGAGACTCTCCTTTACGTTCGACCTTTATATCATAGAACATTTTCATATGGTGGCGCTGTAACAATCACGTTCAAGAATGCAATAGTGTACTTACTGCATCTTCATCGATTTTGTTTGGATGCATAGACGTGGTAGGTGGTTCCACTTCATAAGTACGAGCAGTAGTCATCACCTTATGAGTATTCATATTCAAAGGACTTGTCGCATCGTTCTCCGAATATTCCGTATGCGTTACACTTATTTTACCTAGTCTTATCGGTAATCGTGTTGATGATGCTTCGAATGAATGATTTTGGGAGAAGTACATAAGTTGATTTGATTGCACATTTCGATTATCTGATTTTATGGCTGGATACTTGGTTAGTTTCGCACTTACAATAAATCCTGCAAAATTAAAATTCAATATTCATCAGTTAATAGCTTTAAAATTGATTTCTTATTGTGCTTTGAAATCTCATTATTATCTAACATAATCTAGAGAGCACAATCGAGGACGGAACGCATTCCTGTAAAAAACAACATCCGGAAATTATCAACGTTTAAATTTTGCGCTTAGGAAGTCTATTATTGCATAGGTCGCAGCACTAATCCTTGAAGGTTAAATGAGTAAGAAGGCATGTAATTGCTCGAAGAGCTAGTGTAATCATCATCGATGTTTACCACTGAAAATTTCTGTAAATTACTCGCCGGAATTTCTGAGGCGAAAAATCGCAAAAACAGATCTTGACCATAACGCATTGGTTAGAAGGCTTTTTCCTGCCCATCATCGATTCTTTTCCAGCAGCACAATTGTTGCTCTATTTTAATTGTGACAGCCGCTAATATTTTACAATAGGAAACACGCATTAGCTTAGTCAAGTTTCCACTGACATTCAGCATAAATACTAAGACCAACTTTGAAATCTTTATGAGTATATCTTGTTAAAGATTAGTCTTTGTGCTGAATTAAATGAGGTCACTTACGAGGCAAATTTGTTTTTGTGCTGATCGAGTTGGATAAGGGACGATCACTGAGAGATGGCGTTGTGTTGTTATCTCGAGTGAACATCGCAGTGATCTTGCCGACAGCCTTCGGCCGTGCACCATGTCGCACGATGTGACCCTGAACAACCAATAAATACTACAAGTTATACCCCTCTCCTCCCCCTCCCCTAAGTAGAAAAGACAAGAAGATACATGCAAAGATGATGGGGAGGGATGTCAGTGCAAAATGGAGCAAAACTAATCTAAGAAAAGTGTTCAATCGGAAAACAGAGATTCAAGACTGGAGTATACTGCTATGAGCTGGAAGACGACGTGACAATCGAGAATTCGTTCAACTGTGCGGAAGCGTCATACTGGAAGTGATACAGGGTCAAAGGGCAATCTGTAACATCTGACAGGTCGAAGAGGGTTCGATTGCACTTTCGTCTTCATTCACGCTTTGGCACTGGTCAATGCCAATCCAATAGTGGAACTTTCAGCTACCCAAAACCCATTGGTTGATTTGACCAGTGAACGGAAAATACTTAGAGCTTTCGAATCGGTCCAAAGACATGTCACATCAAATTCAACAGATTTCAACCCAATACAGTATGCCACTCTATTTCTTTTCAGATGAAAATTGAATGTAAAAACTATTTCTTCTAAATGCACCCTGTTTTCACATCGATTTCTACTTCATTTCATTCTCCTTCCTCAGCACTGGCGCGTCCTTTTGTACTTTGGCCCCGTAGTAAACCCGCCTAAACTATGGCTTGTAGGAAAGTACTTTATGTGACAAAAATGTTCTTTAGAAACATGCTACTGCCGGTCACATGGTCCGGTCATATGGCTATGACGCTTCGCACGTCACATGGCATTTTTTTATCTGGCCATTTTTAAGATGGCCAAGAAAACTTGGCATCACATATTCACAAATGATGTTGTGTGCCTCATGCACGAGCTATTATAGCTTGCGGCAACAGCGAAGCATTTTGAATTAAAATATTGTCTAAAACTCGTCGAATATTACGATTTGTTGGGTAGTCGATCAGGCCTTCCTACAAATTAAGTCCTGTTCACCGTTTTTGAATACTTTACAGCTGATATCATTGCCGACTTAACAAGGTCGTATCAAGTGACAAGCATGCGGCTAGTTCATAAGCCGATGAATCGAAATGAATTTTTTTAAAATAAGGTCTCTGATGATGTGGTTCATACGAACACAAGTTTAGAGACACATCTGCCCAAGATTACGAGTTTAACTATCTTTTTCGTATTACCTAATCACAAATTGCATAAAAATATATGGAAAACAAAAAGCATAAGGAAAATATAAAGAAAATAAACGAGGTATGCCGAAATCTATTGGAAGAGTTATGTTTATCAATCATAGTATAAGTAAAAACTAACCGTAGTGACCAATTCGCATAGCCTTCGGCATGTGCTCAAATAGCCAAATATATTACGTGTCCTTCCGGTCGCTTCGCACGACTCATCGTACCAGAACATTTGACATCGTTGCGCCGATATGTTATAGAAGAATCTTGGTTGCCAAGTGAGAGTTACGCATGGTCTTCGTAGCGATACATCGAATGGATCCAGACATATATCTTCAATCTTTATATTCTAGCGATCATTGTTTAAACCAAATAAAATCAAACGCTATTCAGCTTCTCATAAAGTGGACGCTGTTTCTAATTTATCAGAGGAACCCGCGTCTGACGTAGAATGATGGATTCCCTAAAGCAAAGAAAGAAGCGCTCACCTATGAACATGACAACTGGATGTCATGTTGTTTTCTTCCAGAAATGAGCACTAACCGCAGCTCTAGCTTCAGAAAAGCGAAAAAGTAATGAAATCTGTTATAAGAAATAGCTTTTCATGTTCTTCTCGAAAGGTAATACCGGAATCCCCTAGCTAGTTAAGCCAAAACCCACTGCTAAGACTAAGTTGAGGTTGGTTATGCAGTCGGCGAAAAAATGAATCGAGGAAGTGACCGGATCGGTTCACCCTTGTGTTGGCACAATTAAGCACTTCGAAAAAAACAATTTCGCCCTATTCTAATGATATTCAGATGCTCCAAGACAAAAGGAGGGTACTGAGTAAGCTAGCGCTAAAGATTTTGAAATCAGAAGCTTAAAAAACAAAGTGCAGCGGATGAATTCCTGCGCTTTCTACTGCTTTTGCTTCTCTGGCTATTTGGATCAGTACAGCAAAGCAAATCGCTGACCATGACGGCGATTCGCCGATATTATTTATATTTCGATACAAAAATTTGCAAATGTGATAGTGATTAAGCAAATGGATCAAACGTGGGCAAACTTAAGCTGCCTAAGGCTCCAAAAACACGGATAACGCGCTTTATGCAAATAAATGCAAGCTGTAAGGTAGGATGGAGCATGTTTTATAAAGAAAACCATAAAATATCAACGATAACATAGAGGAGCCATTTCCGTTAGGTTGTATTAGGCAACCCGTTTTGGCAATTATGACAGTAATCCCCCCCAACATTAGAAATCACTCGTACCCACGCCGCTTGGAACTCATTAGGAGGTCTGATTGACCTTTTGAAAGTCGAAATCCATCACAGAATACTGCTAGATCGAGTGGATACGAGGTGTGGAATGAGGAATTTGTTGTACGCACCATACGCGACTTATGAGTCGTCTTTATCTCTCATAGATGACTAAGATAACTAATTACATATTTATTAAAACTCGTTTACTGCTTTTCTCACTACTTCTTTCAGAGTAGACTACACGAGTTAACAAGAAAATAAATTCGTCCTCATAGACATAGACAAATTTAAGAAGATANTTCAAGTATTAATCCAAGAAACACCAACCGCCATCCAGAAATTCCGAACATGAAACTATGGGAAAGTTGCAAAACTTTGCATATCTTGAGTTTTCGATGCAAAATTTGATCGCCTTTGCAAAATTAAGGTGAGAAGTGAGGGACGCTGATAGACACCG